>JAOVVA010000035.1:12441313-12444985 GCA_028565275.1 Leiocassis micropogon | reverse complement strand
TGTAAAGTTATTTGGATTTTTACAACATTATTGTTGAAATACACAGTCCTGAAAAAGGGGCGTTTCTTTTTTTGCTGTGTGTGTGTGTGTGTGTGTGTGTGTGTGTGTGTGTGTGTGTATATATATATGTATATATATATGTATATATATATATATATATATACACTTTGAGCATTTCTCTGAGTAAAGCCCAGAGTCTCCAGATGATTCTGATCCTAATCTTCACTCACAGCGATGTCCAGATCTCTCACTGTGCTGCACAGAAGCCCGTTGATCAGCTGGCTAAAGAAATAGGGCTGTTCCCCAGGGAAATCGAGCCGTTCCTCAGGGGCAGGGTGAGGGTGAGCCCGGACGTCCTGAAACGACTCGACAAACAGCCTGATGGGAAATACGTGGCGGTCACTGGGTACGATTTCATCTGCTTAAAAAGCAGAGTTTCAAAATTCTCCCTTGCTAGTTAAAGTTACTGTTCCAAAGTGCATTTGTTTGCTGATCCTCAAAATTATTACAATTTTTTTAAAATAATGTCACATGGTACATTTTAACCATTTGTAGTGAACTGCCTGTTTTTACTTATGTTATAGCAGCTACAAACAGTCATTCCCTCTCCAGCCTCTTTCTGTTTCTGTTACCAATAAAATGCAAACCATACACCCATCTATTAACTTACTGCTTTAACACTTTGACACTGGAGACTCCTTCCATTTATGTTAAATAAATAAATCTCATTAAAACCTCATCATGTCCCTGTGAATGAGTTGTGACTTTCTGACCAATCAGAATCCAGACTTTAATAGTGCCATGGTGTCAGAGGAAAAGAAGCCAAGTGTACAGTAGCTGTGTTTTATTCCTGGTTGCAAAATCATTTCCGAACCTGCAGCATGTTTCCCAAACCATAATTCTTTTTTTTGTCTCTTGATCAGAATAACATCTACCTCGGGACCTGAAGGCCGGCGGAGCGTCACTCTTGGCTTGGCTCAGGCTTTAGGAAGACATTTGAAGCTCAATGCTTTTGCCTGCGTGAGACAGCCGTCTCTACAGCACTGTTTAGATCTCAGAGGTGAGGATGTGAAATAACCACAGTTACAGTTACTGCAATGCTACACACTGATAGCGCTTGTCTAATGAAGACTCTGATGTCTACGAGGGTTTAAACAATGACAAATTCCTTGTGAGGACTTGTGAGGGTGTAAAAGCGATTGACATTTACAGAAGACTTCAAACACGGTACGCTGATGAGACTCATAGCCGCAGTAAAACATCTGAACGGTGCAAACGTTTTAAAGAATGCCGTGCGCCTGTGAGTGTTGATCCGGGCCGAAGTGCTCTGAGCCCACTGCAGTCAAACATTCAGCAAGTGGAACGCTTCATCCTCGAAAACCAGTGGATAACTCGTCGCCAAGTTAGTGCAGACAATCATTCATCAACACCACTCGCACATTACAGGAACTCAGCTGGGAGTTACTGCCACGTCCCCTGTACAGTCCTGACCTCGTTACAAGACATTTGTCCTGCCCACGGGACACATTAGGCATTTCAGACGTGAAGCAGACAGTCTGATCATGTCTCTGGTGTACTGAGAGAACTTTCTACCTTGATGCTGTCCAAGCACTAGTGAAACACTGGGAGAAGTGCATTAGAACTGTGTTCTGTTATTCTGTACAATCAAATTTGGCTTGAACGTCCCTCGTACTATCCCGATTAAAGCTGAACAACTCTGCATGAGTTATTAGACAAAGCTTGACTTTTGCATCCTTATACATTTTCATTTAGAAAGAAATTTTAACTTTATTTGTAAATGCCTAATGCATAATGATAATTATTTTCAGTGAATATAAGCTCTTGACATAACCACAAATACAATAACATAAAAGCTGTTTTTAACAAGCGTCAGTTGGCGTAACGGACAGCCTTGTGTTCACTTTAAGGTCAAGTCGACATAAGGAGGCATAACTAGACATTTGATCGTCATTTAGTTTGTCTTATGTGAGGTATACTGTATTAGTCAAATGATGATGATGATGATGATGATGATGATGAAGGTGGCAATGAAACATCAAAACAAACGTCACTTCCACAAAATATCCGCAAAGCTGTTATTGCATTCACACAACCGAACGTCCGTTCTTATGACGCACCAACATAGTCAGGGTGGGAAGTGTGACGTCAACTCGACATCAAAACTGACTGAAGCACTAAACCATGAATGTGAAACCTTTATGTAGGTGTTATGAAGCCTTATAAACACTGTGCTTACATAACAATCATCCCACTAACTAACAGTGCGTATTATGTTACAGTATGTTAATTCAGTATACAGTAATCACTTACAAACTACACTCTGCACCGTCTCAGGCTGTGTAGTAACAAGTTATAACAGTTATAATCACACTGTAATAAGAGCGTTCAGCATATTTCTGTTCATAAGCAGTTTGTTCCAGTCTTCTTTTGGATTGTGTTATGTCATCGTGTCAAAGTATGCACTTTTTAAATTTTAATAAAAAGAAGTGTGTAGTAAGTGAAGTGTCGTGCGAGCTGTAATAAGCTCTGTTTATAAGCAGGACCTGCTGCTGCTGGAGGCGGATTTCCTCAGATCTCCGTAGACGAGGTTATTATTTATTATAGATATCGTAATATAATAGTGATTTTCTTTTTAATATAAAAAGGATTTTGAGTTCACTGTGTGTGTGTGTGTGTGTGTGTGTGTGTGTGTGTGTGTGTGTGTGTGTGTGTGTGTCAGGCCAGTTTCCACCCCACAGGAGACTCTGAGGCGGTCTCGGCAGCCAGCAGCTTCCTCACTGACACCGTCACAGCTTACTCTCACTACCAGGACAAGTTCTCTGACCAGGTTAAATCAGTGTGTGTGTGTGTGTGTGTGTGTGTGTGTAAGTGTGTTCTTGTGTGTTCATGTTTATCCCCTGTCTTTAGGCTCTTTTTGACCTTGTGGTGCCGGTCAGAGATGAAGGTCATCGAGCCTTCTCATCATCACAGCTCAAAAGGCTTCAGGTATAAACACACATAAGATACAAGTCACTCATGAAGCTACATAAGACCTACATAAGGACTTGTTCCAACAGGTCTTGGTTATCATTAAAACATTCTCTTATTTATGTTAATATCATGTTGATAGTTGGGTAATGGTGTAGATTTTTGTCGACGTACGGTTGACATTAGAGAGTTATAACACCTGACATGGTGAACTTGTTGTATGTCACACAACACTTTCTCTAAATCAGCTCTTGTTTAATCATTCATTAATAAACCAACTATGTGATGTCATTGTGTCTGCGCAGAGACTTGGTGTAGAGAAATCCGACCCCTCGACCCTGACCCAAGACGAGATAAGACGTTTGGTCCGGTTGGACATTGACCCAGACATGAGGATGGTGCGTGTCAGAACACGTATTCTATATATTTTATATACACCATACTGAAGCCATTTTACCCCTGGGAATGATGTGTTGTCATGAATGACTTGTTTTTGCAGGACCATGCGTCTCTAGAGACCGAGCTCACGGTCGTCATGTCTCTGAGCGGGAGTGTAGAGGACCTGCAGGACAGACTGGCTCGGATGGTGGTGGCTGGGAGCACATCTGGGAAACCTATAACCATCGAGGACCTGGTCTGTGTCACTTTATTAATTACTGAGTCTTGATTTAGGACCTTGACTTA
>JAOVVA010000035.1:12431313-12436313 GCA_028565275.1 Leiocassis micropogon | reverse complement strand
CAAATCCTGAAATAATAATAATAATAATAATAATAATAATAATAATAATAATAATAATTTATTCGTTCATTCACTCTGCCATTAAGGAAAAAAAGAAATGATTAAGTTATGTATTGCAATTCTTTTGATGCTGAAATATTTTTTATTCTTTTTTTCCCCATTTTATACATTTAAATATGAAGAAGTAAAATGTTGCAGTTCCTCTATAATCCTACAGATGGTGTTTTTTAAACTATTCTCACATTTAAAATCTAAAATAATAATAATAATAATATTATTATTATTATTATTATCAAAGCATGATATGTATAAAATTATGATGACTTATGACTTACAGAATCGCAATAAAACTCTAATCAGCACCTGGGCGTGGTGTTGATATCGCGTCGGTTGCTCCTGATCCCTAGTGTCTTGTGTCACATTCTGTACTTCTGTACATTTAGGCATCTGGACGACGCCCTTATCCAGAGCGACTTACGTTTTTATTTCGTTACATATCTGAGTAGTTGAGGGTTAAGGGCCTTGCTCAAGGGCCCAGCAAGGACAACGTGGTGGTTGTGGGATTTGAACCTGGGACCTTCTGAACCGTAGTCCAACGCCTTAACCACTGAGCTACTGATAAAAATGGTATAATCCACTGGAGGTCACATCAGCATTACGATGCAAAGATGAACATCCATTCAGGAGATAATAATGTTTTTGGAGTGATTTATTTAGTGATTAGTGTGCCGCAGTGTGTTATCGCACTCTGAGTCAATTATCACCTCTGACTCCGAGCTGTTTCATTATCAGCTCATATATTTATCATTTCAAACACGTCATTTTTATAGAGAGCGAGGAACATCATCAGAACACGTGTCACTACGTTTAAACCCAGTACGAGAAGGGGTGGTGTTTAATTGGGGTGTGTGTATGTGTGTGTGTGTGTGTGTGTGTTTGGTTTCAGATGCCTGTCATGGATAAGCTGAGAAAAGCAGCCCAGTTGATGTTCGGTGCTGAAGATGTGGAGTTCTCAGCTAAAGCTAAAGACAAGCTTCAACTTTATATAAATCAGGTGGAGTTATTATTATTATTATTATTATTATTATTATTATTATTATTAGTTCAGTTATTAATTCAGTACAGGTTTAATAATCCAGGCTAAGATCAGAGTTAAGATGAGGTCCTAACCCGAATAATGAATCACAGAAACAAACCGTATTAAGGCTCATTTTCATGATCAGAAATGTTCTAAATTTGTCCTGGCCTGTTCCTGATCCTCACAGGGTTTTGGACATTACCCAGTGTGCATCACTGAGGGTCACGTACGCCTGAGTAATGGTGCTGACGTGAAGGTGCTGCCGATTTCAGACATCCATGCCTACGCAGGAGCAGGATTTCTCCGCTTTGTGCCGAACATGGTGAGCTTCACGCCTCGTCACATGATCACACGCGTCAGATCTGAGTGTCGGGACTTACAGTTATGATGGGTATGAAAGGGGCGTGGCCTTCGTATGTCATATATCGGCCAGTTCCAGTGAAGGTGGTGAAAGAGAAGGAGAAAACAATGTGTGGTGTAGCTTCTGCAATGTTATGGAAAAAGTCAAAGAGGCGTGGCTTCTGTGTTTGTCAGTGAAAGTGAAATACGAGAGGGGGCGTGGCTTCTGTTTGGCAGTGAGAGTGAAGGAGGGGGAGGAGGTGTGGCCTCTGTGTTTCTTAATCCTCTTAAAGATGTTGAAATGGTGTGGTTTCTGAGTTTGTTAGTGAGAGTAAATGAGATGGAAGAGGTGTGGCTTCTGTGTATCTTAATCCTCTTAGAAAATTTGAAGGTGCGTGGCTTCTGTGTTTGCCAACAAGAGTGAAATATAAGAAGGGGCGTGGCTTCCATATGTTCCAATGAGTAGGAGGCGTGGCGTTTGTCCATGAGAGTAAAATATGGCAAGGGGGCGTGGCTACTGTGTTTTCCAATGAGATTGAAATATGAGAAGGGGCGTGGCTTCTGTTTTTGCCAGAGAGATTGAAATATGAGAAGGGGCGTGGCTTCTGTTTTTTCCAGAGAGATTGAAATATGAGAAGGGGCGTGGCTTCTGTTTTTGCCAGAGAGATTGAAATATGAGAAGGGGCGTGGCTTCTGTTTTTGCCAGAGAGAGTGAAATATGAGAAGGGGCGTGGCTTCTGTTTTTGCCAGAGAGAGTGAAATATGAGAAGGGGCGTGGCATTCATAGTTGGTCAGTAAGAATTAAAAATGAGAAGAGGGCGTGGCTTACGTGTTTGTCAGCGAGAGTGAATGAGGTGGAGAAGGTGTGGCGTCTGCATTTCTTAATCCACTTATATAAGTTGAAGGGGCGTGGCTTCTGGGTCTGTCAATGAGAGAGAAATATGAAAATGGGGCGTGGCTTTGGTGTTTCTTAATCCTCTTGAAGAAGTTGAAGGGGTGTGGCCTCTGTAATGACCACCCAAAGTGAAAGAGCTGTGAGAGTGACCTCTGTGTTTGTCAGTGCCAGTGAAAGATGTGATGGAGGTGTGGCCTATGTGTGTCAGTCCCTGTGAAAGAGGTGTGGCTTCTGTCTTTAACTGGTATTGAACTGGAATGGCTTCAGCCCTCTTAAACAAGGAGAAGGGGGTGTGGCCTGTATTGTGTTTTTGCTGGTTCCATTAGAAGATGCTTGTAGTGGTGGAAACGTGACAAAGGCGTGGCCTCTGAGTCTGTGAGTCATTATGAAGGAGGGGCAAGTGGGCGTGGCCTTTAAGGCTATTAGGAAAGTTCAAAGTGAACGCTTCTAATCCGTATAAAAGAGTCTCTTCAGCCCCCTAGTGGAGGAGGCGTGGCCTCTGTTACTTTCCGCTATGCAAGCTTGTCATGAGGCTTCGAGCTGTGCGTCGTTGTGTAACATCGAACTAGTTATCCAGTGAACTTTTATAGAAAACATTTCATTTATGAAAATGAAACGTCTCAATAAATATCAACAGAATCCTGAACACGCTGCGACCCTCTGTGACGTCTCACACCCAGCGTACGGTGACTGAGAGGGGGCTCGGTGCTGATGAGTCAACGCGGCTGATGAGTCTGAGAGAATGTGCCTCACACCGGTCACGCGTGGAGCGGATATTTTTATCCAGACGTGTTGCTAGGATGCAGGTCTGCGCAGAGCTTGAGAACCACAGCGAGAGCCAGCATCGATCCACCTGACCTTCGCACGCACGCCATTTATAGCTCGGGCGTTTTTGTGAAATGTTTTCCTTGCGCTTTCTTCTTCTGTTTTAAATATAAATGTGCGTCCGTATCAGGAGCGAGTCTCGGGTGCAGAGCCGACCAGATGGTGTTATTCATTTCGTCTTGTTGATTTATTTATTTTTTTTCTCATGCATGAACAAAGCGAGTAATTTGTGTAAAAGTGTGATGCTTTATCACTAAAGGAGGCGTTAAAAAAGTAAGGGTGGTGTTATTAGACCTATATGACACCTACATGAACCCTTCATGGCTTATAAAACCTACATATTTGTTCATATCTTATTTCACACATTTCACCAAGTGTAAATTGTGTTATGACTCCTACATGAATGCTTGCACCATAATAACCTTTTTAATGTCATGCGACATAGGTTTAGTCATATGACGCTTCATAAGATGTTGATACTGTAATAAATCATTTATCCCCACATTAGTGATGACATACACTTGTTAACTTAAGGTTGTTTTAAGACAGTTATGTATATCTATGTCATGTGACATTGCGATGGCTGACTGTGTTTAAACTATAATAATAAGCGTACGTGTGGTTGCACCATAAGGTTTCCTATGTCAGCTTATAAGTCCGTTATGAATACCTGAATGTCATTGACATGACAGAGTAATGCAGAGTATTTTTTTTTCTTTTTCTGCACCTTGGACTACTTGGAATGCCGTCATAATTACACAACTTGATCCCAATGTCATGTTCATTAGAATGCATAATCCATACACAAGCCCTTCATGACTGATAACCGATGGAATGCTGAAGAGATTCGCTTATAGAGAGTTGAAAGTTGGCTTTAGGTTTTATATTTAAAACCATATTATTATCATTATGTGACCTTAGTGAACTTAAAGTGACAAGAGATGCTAATGACATTGATATAACCTTGAAACCAACTGGTTATAGCAGGCTTACGTCAACAAAAATTGTGTCATGTCAATTTAATAATAAGATGTTTTTAAAACACTACCACTTTTTCTTTCTTTTTTTCGTCCTTTCTTTCTCTCTGTATTTTTTTTTTAGAAAAACTGTCGTAAAGATCTGACGTGGCCGTGTTTACTTCTCGACAGTCACCTCAAGAGTAACAGGTAGTCACAGGTATGTTCATAATTTACTGTACTAATTGGAAAAAAATCTACTTATTAAAATGTTTTGGTTTGAATCTGGCTACTTGTTGCGCACTCTTCATACACGAGGGGCGTTCAAGTCAAACCAGGACTTACTGTAAGGTGAATGAAGGTGTAAAAGCGAGGGATATTTACTGTACAGGAGACTTCAAGCACAGTACGGTGATGAGACTCTTAGACGCAGAAAAACATCTGAATGGTGCAAACATTTTAAAGAAGTTGCATGAATGACGATCCCGGCCGAGGTGACTCGGAGATCATTGCATTCCTGTGAACGTTTAGCGAGTGGAACGCCTGATCCTTAAAAAATCAGCAGATACATTGCCACAGAAGAGACGCATCTGTCTGTGTGAACTGTACACACAATCATTCACCAACACAACAACATTCAACATTATTACCTACAGGAGTTTATAGACTTGGTATAGTCCAGGATGTTAGACTCCTAATCAGTACAGAAAGAGATCTGGTGAGATTGTGGTGACCTGGAGAAGGTTTTGAACCCGTTGCTGGATTTCTTTTCCATTTCAGGACCGAGTTCCAGGAAGTCACGTCCTCGAGATGCTTCTGAAAAATGAAAAATGTGATTCATGACCTTGACTCATTTACTTCCACATGTGATTCATAGCCAAGATTTATTTATTTCCACATATGATTT
>JAOVVA010000035.1:12415318-12427397 GCA_028565275.1 Leiocassis micropogon | reverse complement strand
ATGTGATTCATGACCTTGACTCATTTACTTCCACATGTGATTCATAGCCAAGATTTATTTATTTCCACATATGATTTCTTAAAATGATTCATTTACTTTTACATGTGAGTTCATAACCATGATTCATTTACTTCCACATGTGATTCATAACCATGATTCATTACTTTTACACGTGACTATAACATGATTAATTTCCACATTTCATAAAAATGATCCATTTACTTCCATGTGATTCAAAGCAGTCATTCATTTACTTCCACATATGATTCCTTAAATCAATTCATTTATTTCCACATACTGTATGACTCATAACCACGATTCATTGACTTTCACATGTGATTTCTTTACATGATTTATTCATTTTTACATGTCATGTGATTCATAACCACGATTAACATGGATCATTTTGTTTCACATGTGATTCTTACACTTGATTCATTTACATCTATGTGTGATTCTTGCATATAAGGAATTGTTTGGACATGTGATTCATTACCGTGATTCATTTACATGTGATTCCTTAACATGATTAATTTATTTCCATGTTTCATAACAATAATCAATTTACTTCCACATGTGATTCATAGCCATGATTAATTTACTTCCATATATGATTCCTTTACATGATTCATTTATTTTCATGTCATGTGATTCCTTAACATGGATCATTTTGTTCCACATGTGATTCTTACACTCGATTCATTTACATCTGCATGTGATTCTTGCGTATAATGAATTGTTTGTACATGCGATTCATAACCATGATTCGTTTACTTTTACATGTGATTCCTTAACATGATTAATTTCCACATTTCATAGCAATGATCCATTTACTTCCACATATGATTCATTTATTTTTACATGTCATGTGATTCATAACCACGATTAACATGGATCATTTTGTTTCACATGTGATTTTTACACTTGATTCATTTACATCTACATGTGATTCTTGCATATAATGAATTGTTTGGACATGTGATTCATAACCATGATTCATTTACTTTGATCCTTTGGCATGGGTTATTCACTTCCACATACAGTATGCTTATTAAACATTATTTACATTTTCATATAATTTCATTATTTACATTTCATTTTAGGCAGACATTTGTTCACTCTTTGTTAAGGTGAAGGACTAGACAATAGTTGTGTAATCATGGATAGAAATGTAAACAAGATTTATCATCTCCTTTAGCTCTTTCTACTGATGCGTTGCCGTGTGGCTGCAACCTTTCACACTCTGTCCAGTTAACTTTGGCATTTAAGGGGTTAAACCTAATAACTGTATTTTGTCTTAATAAAATATTGACTTTTGGACGATTTGTTTGTGACGTCGGTGAAAACGTTGCTATAAAAGCCATTTGGATGACGACGTGGGGAACTGTCAGTCAGCCGGTTGCTATGGAAACTGATGAGCGCATGGTGCAAACAGAGCTTCTCCCATACACACACACACACATATACACACGGACACACATACAATCACATGCACTCACACATCGAGCTCCTTCAGTGCGCGCTCCAGTACGCAGGTAGGTGATGGTGATGATGCTCGTGGGTTTTTAAAGCTTTTTAATGCTTTAACTAAAATCTGATGCTCTGTTACATGCAAACTTACAGGCTGGAAACTTTTTTCTGCAGAACAGCTGTGATTCCTCTGCACATGTATAGTTATAAGATAAAATATAATGTTAAAGACTGTATAAATGATTATTATTATTATTATTATTATTATTATTATTATTGCATCAACAAAACGTCTACTTTCTTAGGACTTCTTATAAAATTGTTTAGGGGTGTGGTTACTCTGACAGATTGATGATGAAAATAAACTTTCTGCTATACGACCTGTGTTTTAAGCCTGATGGCTAATTTTATGGAAATGCTATTCTTCAAGGGTTCTTTTAATGCTAAATAATTAATTATTTTTGTTGTATTATAATGATAAAATATTCTAAAGTCATTGTAAATCACTGTGAAAACAATAATGGAAATCTCACTTGTGTTAGATAACATTAGTGATATCGGGATATTTATAACCTCCGGAAGCCATGTGACTCCATCGATTTACGTCTTCATTAATATTCACACATGAAATGAGGTTAAAGGTGTAATAAAAAAGAGCTCAGACTATTTTTATCGATTCCTGAGCCTCGTGAAGTAACTAAGTAACTGTGCGTATGTGTGTGTGGTGTGTGTGTGTGTGTGTGAAAGCAATATATCTGTTCCTATTTAAAGAAAAGAGCACAAAAGGTTAATTAAGTTTGGTCCACACACCTGCTTCCAGATGGAAAAAAAAAAACCCTGCGTCTGTATTTACCTGCGTTGCTGTTCATCATGGACACAGTGTCCGTAAATACACAGGCTTATCACTACGGATAAGATTCAGTACAGCATGTACATGATTCAGTTTGGCACCAATATGGTTCAGTTCAGCACTGGCATGATTCAGTTCATCATAGATACAGTATAATTAAATTCAGCATCTATGTGATACAGCTTGGCATCGATATGATTCAATTCAATTCAATTTTATTTCTATAGCACTTTTAACAATCGTCATTGTCACAAAGCAGCTTCACACAGTCCAAAGACTTGTGAAATTATCGAAATTGAAATATAATATGTGAAAAATAAGTATGAATCAAAATGATTAGATAGTCCACACATTTGTTCAGTTCAGCACGTATATGATTCAGTTCAGCACCAATATGAATCAAATCAACTCTTATATGATTCAGTTCCACAGCAATACAACTTAGTTTAGTAATATAGTTCAGTTTAGCACCATTAGGATTCAGTTCAGCAGTGCTATTTAAATCATTCACTTTAGCAAAGATATGATTCATTTTTTTTCTATTTGATTAAGATTTACAGTATAGTGATTTTTTTTTTCTCTGTAAAGTTGGGTTGGAGAGCAGGGTCAGCCAGAATACATCGCTCCCTGGAGCAAATAGGGTTACAGGCCTTGCTCAATGGTTTAACAATGGAAGCATGGTACTGCTGGGGCTCGAACCCCCAACCTTCCAATCAGTAACGCAGAGCCTTAACCGTTTGAGCCACCACCGCCCCTTGATAGAATTCATTTGAATTTCTTTATACCTGCAATTAAAAAAATAAGCATTAATATAATAAAAAGCTATTTAGAATACCTGATTTACTACTGATGTGAAACAGATTCTTTCCTTCCTCCAAAGAAATAATGTATTTGCTGTCTGTGTTGCACTGTGGTAAAGTGTTGTCCCAGATGTTGGAGGCTGAAATTGGAATCCTGATGAAAGGATTGAAAATGCATTGAAAACATGTGGCCTCGTAGGTGTCAGACTTCACACTCACCGATCCTTAGAAAGAGGAACTGGCTGCGAGGAAGTGAGAACTACTAAACAAGATAGTGACTGGATGGAACGCGGCTGGAAAATGTAGCCATCATGATTTTTGAGGCTATGAAGCCATAATTCTTCAATAACCCATCAAAGAAGGCTCCGAGAACATCTGTACATGCAATAAACCCAAGAATTAAATGTACCCTGGTCCGAAAACTATAGTAAGATACTTTAATGAACATTTAATATTGAACAAATTTAAAGAATATAAAGCGCACAAGGTTTTTTTTTTTCCGTTTGCCGTGCAACCATGCAACAAGTCATTTTTAGAAGCTAAGATTTCTTACTTATCTAATGAACACTTGGAGAACCTACTGCGTTCCAACTTCATAGAACTGTAGACATTCTTAGAATGTTTTTACGGTTCTATGAAGAACCAATGTCTCAAGTTTCTTTATGAAAAATGGCTTCAATCATTTTGATCTACATCATGCTTTAAACAGTGCTGACTCATTAGAAGGTCTTTCAAATAGATTTTGAAAGACATTTTTTTTATTAAGTCTTAAGGATTCAACCATAAAGCCAACAAGTGAGTAATGGAATAAACTATTTGAGATTTTAGATCTCTTACATCTAAGTGTAATCTGGATGTCCTTCTAGGAGAGCATTCCTGAAGATGCCAAAAATCAAAAGGTTTCAGAATAGAATCATTTTACTGTAATCATCCACGTACCACCAAAGAACCCTTGAAGAACCACTGGATCTAAACAGAGTAATGTTAAATATGTTAAATAAACTCTTTAGATGTTCTTTGCTTGGTTTATTAGGAGAATCTGTAAAGTTGTTACTGAAACCCATTAGAACCTAAAGAAATGTTCTTATCATAAATGTTTTCAATAAGGACACATTTTGGATGCAAAGAACCTATAATTATCCAGTGACTCCTTCTAGACTCCTTAAACCCTTGTCTTGTGATGCATGATAACAGTAAAAAAAAAAAAACTTTTCTGATTTCTAGACAGTATAAATTTTAACATTAGAGCTGATTAGTCTTCATGGAATTCAATATATTCTAATCGAATTAAAATGAAGGTAAATGTCATTTTGATATAAACCCGATTGTTGCCATTGTTTCCTCGCAGCAATTTCATCCGTTTATTCCACTGATATCTCTGGAACTGGATACTGGTTCCTTACAGCTCTTGGAGGAACCTTATCGCCTCTTAACTGATGGAGACCGAAGAAAGCAACGGTGCAGAGTTTCAGGAGAAAACAGGTTTGAAGAGAAAACTAACTGGACCTCCACGACTTCTCTTGGGCAAATCCATATCTCCAGGTCAAGTTGAGAGGAAATCAAGAAAGCAGAGATGGCACAACAACGACGATGACGCACCAATGGATGCCGCAAAACACGAGCAAAGCGACTTGACAAGTCCTGAAAGTGTCCAAGCTACAGAAGTTGATGCAGGAATGTGCATGAATCTCCAAGATGAGTGTTTGGAAACAACATCAAATTTGGAGCAGAGCATGAAGAAAAGGCGGAGAAGAAGCAAAGCTGGAGAGACCATTCGACGGATTTTCTCCTGTGTTCGGAGGAGAAAGGAGTCGGGAATGAAAGCTGTGGAGGATACTGAGGAAAACTCTCATGACAGGACACATAAAAGCATCCAAGATGAGGAACTTCTGACCCAATCAAGCGATTCCTGTAAAACAAAACACAAACAAGAGCCGGTGAAGAGGATTAGTGCAAGAAAGCTCAAGGTGAGAATGTGGCGCATCTTTAAAAAACATTCATCCAAAGACAAGCAAGAACATAATGAACATGGACATAATGATACATTCAGAGAAATATCCTCAGAAAGAAGTGTTGATCAGTGTGGATCTGGCACTGCGGAACCAGCAGCTGTGGATGAACAGCAGAACGAATCAAGTGGGATTGACGAGGACGCGACCAGTTCGGAATCACAAGATCCCAAAAATGAGGTTATAGAAATGATTTCCTTGAACGTAGAAGTGAACGATGACTCAAACGCTGTGTTCGTCCATGAAAATCACCAAGATCCATCCGAATCCCACTTCCCGTGTCTTGTGAACGATGAGGACACCAAGATAGAGATTAACGAGGTTCCGCTAACAGGGGTCTTGGAGCCGGAAGATCCCAGGATGTCTCCAGAAGATCTGGTTACGGATCATATGGTAGTCGATGTTCCTGTTGGAAATGAAAATGTTTTTAGATTCAAACCCGTCATCACGATAGAAGACGTTCACTCATCGGAAGAAGAAAATGATGAGCTGTTTGAAAGCACAACTCCGCAATATGGCACGCTGTCGCCGCTCGTTTCGCTTAACGGATCCTGCTACACGTTAAAGACTTCGCAGAGTCGCTTTTCCGAGATCGTGCTCGCTCAGACGGCTTTGTCTTTGGTCCGCGCTGCTATTAGCAGTGCCGTAGAACAGCTTTCAGCAGAGCTGCAGAGCCATCAGATGGATCAGGATCATGTCTAATCCTCTCTCTTTCCCTTACACACACACACACACACACACACACATATATATACACACACTCTGATTCCTACAGATTTCTTTTATGTGCTACTCATTGTTGGATGAGTTAGCACAGTATTGTTTGTATGCGTGGTTGTTCTGAGAGTAACAGATTTGTATCATGCCTTGGCCTGTAAGTGTTATCTTGACATAATAAAGGGAAAAAAAATTGTAAATGCATTCGAGACTGAAAAATTAATCTATTTATTCATTTATCACATATTCGCGTTGGTGAAATTTGATGAAATTTTTGCATATTAAGAATAAATAAACGTTTCACCGGTTTAATTCCATGACTTCTCCCACAGTTGTACAGTATTTTTAGCCTGAATGTGACATTATCTCTCATATGACTGCAGCGTAAGCCTGGTTTCTATAGCAATGGAGAACCCACGGTTTTACAGGTTCCAGCCACACAACATCTTATTTTGCATTCTTTTTTTTTTTTTCATGTTCAACTCTTGTGGAAATAAAAATGTTAAAAAAGGAACTCTTGATTTGCTTTGCGTTACGATGGAATGAGATCTTCGAAGTTATTGTTTTAAATAGATGGAAATGTGTGGTGAGAGCAGGCAGGGAAAGAAGCCATTTATCTTCCTGTGGATTATGTCCATATGTAAATAGAAACCATGTAGGCAAATGTGTGATGCTCCGGAGCTCGTGCACAAGGTCGGCCTCAACGTTCGCTCGAGACCGCGTACGATTTGGATTCCATCATCCATCACGTATTATCAGTGAAAAAAAGTCAGAGAAGAGCTTTGAGCAAAAGTGATAATTTGTTCATTTGAACGGGAACGTTATATTAAATATATATTTTCAAGCAAATGCTTCCCTCTAGTGTTCATGATGAAGAAAAGAAAAACTTTGCTTTTAAAGATAGTCCGCAGAAATGACACTTTTATTGCTTAAATTTTTACTTACATGTAAATGAAACACTTTGGAAAGAAATTATCTCCGTCACACATAGAAAACGATAAATTCATAAATGATCATTAAACACTTTTTTGTTTAATGCCCGATGAATCCTGGCATCATCATCCTGGAATATGGACGTGTCATAAGTGGAAAAAAAAAACTCCACAGGTGTGATAATCTGGTCATTCAGTACATTCAGCTCATCAGCTGACTTCATTTATTGGACATATAACGTTACTGACCTGACCAACAGGAGCGACCCCAGACCATAACACTGACCCCACAGGCTTGTACGGCAGCCACTAGGCATGATGGGTGCATCGCCCTGTGATCGATTACCCTTATGCACCCATCACTCTGGAGCAGGGTCAATCTGGACATCACATGACCTTTTTCTATCGCTCCACAGTCCGTTCTTTACGCTTCCTGGCAAACTAAAGCATTTTTTTTTTTTTTTTATGATTAGGCTCAGGGATAAGTGATTTTCTTAAGGCTATACAGCTGTTTATTACAGTTTAATGCTGTGAGTTATCATCACATTGTGGAAATGCTCTTACCTTCACTATTAAAAATGAGTTTAAGTGATCTTCCATCCCGCTCATTTAGGATGTTTTTCCACCACATTTCTTCCTCAAAGATGATGGCTCACCCCTATCCTTCCAGTTTCTCTCTTTCAGGTATCTTTTATTCTATGTTCTTATAATAGTTTAGAATATTGTTTATATTAGGGTTTATATAATAAAAGTTATAATAATAATAATAATTTTGTGATTTAGATTTTGAACCAGAAATCTGAAAATACACTTAACTCTAATCACCCAAAATGCCACTTAATACCTGATTTGATGTGATGGGTGACATGTTTTTACGTATAATCAATATTACATATATTCTTATATTTATATGAGAAAATTAAACACCTTTAATTGAAAATGACATTTATTTAAATAACAAAACTTGCAGCTCAGGTATTGCACAGTCGTACAGTATTACCCGAGAGGCTGATGAAATAAAAATGCAGCCTAATGTTCAGTTTTTCACGAGTTTCTTTTATTTATCACAGTACAGTTGACCTTTAACCTCTGCTCAAGTGTTTAATGAATTTTAAAAAATGCCCATGCATTTTGTTTTTTTCCACATAAAAACTACAACATGAATGCGTTTTGCCTTTTACTGTTCGAGGCACAGAAAGTTCAGATCTGATGACGGATGACCTTTAACCCTAGTGTTCTTTCTTTCTTTCTTTTTTTTTTTATGTGTGTCTTATGAAACTGAACACAGAATTCCAGTTATGTAATGTGACATGCAAAGACGAACTTTTGTGTCTGGTGTGAGCCCACATCCCTGCTGAAAAAGTAAAAAAAAAAAAAAGAAAAAAAAGTGTTTTAATGTTTGTCCATTAAAATCAACATGGGCTTCACTGGTGTTTACATGATTATGATAAAGAAAAAAAATAAAGAAAAAAATACATATAAGCCTTAAAGAACCATTAGGAACAACACATTCCATCACAGACCACACACTGAAATCCATTAGAAACCACTACAGATCGCTGATCTTTCAGCGGGAATTACAGTTTTCTTTCTTTCTTTTTTTTAAATAAAGCACCAGTTTTCTACACAACAAAATCAGGCACTAGACTAACATACCACTGACGTACTCAACAAAAACACAGAGTATGTAAAGATCCATCGCATTTTTTCCCCGTATTTATAATAACTGGCTTTGTTAAAAGTCACACAACATTTTAAGTGCTTTCTGTTTCAAAACTGCAAATATGTCTAAGGCACTGAATTTGATTGTATCGTAATACCATAAAATTTTGTTTGCTTTTTTCTTAACTCTTAACACAATAAGATTCAGTTACTATGCCTAGATTCCATCTGATTGTTCAGTAGGATTAAATGTGGTCGCTGCTACACATTAATAAAACGATTTCTTTTTATTTACTTAGTTACTATGACAAAAAAAGAGTGTTTTCAATCCGTCATCTGTGGCTTTGCAGTGCTGGTTTAGTCTTGTCAGTCCACTAAAGATGACTCAGTGCCTGGCTCATCATTTTAGCAGATCTGGCAACCCAAAAGAGGAATAAAAAAAAAAAAAACAGTATCACAGTGATTTTAATAAAAGTTGTTTGTCTATTGTCTCACAGTAAGGGTAAAATGTCTAGTGTGTTTCTAGTTATCAGTGCAAATAAAACTGTTAATAAACTGTTTGATTAAACGTTGTAAACCTATTTACTTTTTTTCCAGTTAAAAATGTCACAATTCTTTTCCTTCAGCCTCACATTTGATGATTTATGAGCAATTTTCAGATATATCTCAGTGCATCCCTATAAAACACAGTTAACTGAAGTCATCTATACTGTATACGAGGGGCGTTCAAGTCAATCTGGGACTTGATGAAATTTCTGGTGAATGTAGACATAAAACTTTACGTTTAACATTTACAGAAGACTTTAAGCAGAGTACAGCGACGAGTGCATTTGTTTGGTGCAAACATTTTAAAGAAAGCAGTACGTCCGTGAATGACGATCGTGGCCGAGGTGGCTCGGAGCCCACTGCGGGCGTTCCTGTGAACATTCAATGAGTAGAACACCTCATCCTTGAAAATCGACAGATAATTTGTGGAAGAGGCACATCTGTCCGTAGGAACTGTACACATATTCATTCACCAACACCACTTGCACATAACAAGAACTCGGCTGAGAGGTATTGCCACATCTGCCGTACGTTTCATCCTAGCATTTCTTCGTGTTGGGGCCATTAAAAAAGTTCCTGGGAGGCCATCGTTTCAGACCTGGAGCAGGCATTAACATCAAGGCTCCATCATAGCACTGACAAAACTTTCTACCTTGATGGTGTCCAAGCACTAGTGAATCACTGGGGCAAGTGCATTAGTGTAGCAGAGGATTATATAGAGAAATAAAGGGAGTTTTTACTCGTGTCCTGTTATTCTGTGCAATCAAAAGTCCCGCTTTGACTTGAACACCCCTCGCAGTTGACTCATTTAAGCTAAGCTGAACATATGTCAATAAACTTTACAGACCAGCAGATCTAACAAGCAGGAAAAGTGGTTTGATATGAAGAGTACTGGCTAAAATATTATTATCATCACATGTAGAAAAGGGGGCTCGGCCTCTGAAGGGTCCAAAACATGTGCGCAAATTTTGGACATCTAAGATGCGTCTGTCGAGTTGTCCTAAAGAAAAGAAAAAGGAAGACTGCAGATGTGGGGTTATAACACAGAAGCGTGAGAAGGTTGATGGGTCTGAGTCCAAGCGCTGATCAGTTTCATCTATAAACCACAATGTAAAATACTGTACACACCGAACACTAAACCCTTCAACACATGAGAACAGAAACACACGGATGGACATGTAGTCTGAGGTCAAACATTTTCCATCCTCCTGCAATACAGTAACGTTTTAAACACACCGCTGTCAACTTCCCTTTACCCATAATCACTTATTTTCCTCATAAATCTATATTAAATGTGGTATTTAGTGTGGCACAGTTTCTAAGCTGGAAAGCTTTTCTAAAACCATTCATAAACGTTTCATTACATATTCTGTCCTGTTTGCTAATGTTATAAAACGTTAGCAGTTAAATATCTCAAGAGAAAGCATGTCAGGTTAGCATTAACAGACATTAGCAGAGAAAGTGTTTATAAATATGAGGTTAAAACCCTGTAAGAAATCCTGTCACTGTATGATTGGTGAGATTATAAACGTTTATTTATCTTTCATGTGACGTCAACTAGTTAGCAGCAAATATTAGAAAAAATACTGGCAGAAATTCAGCTCAGAGTTAGCTCGTAGTCGCTTGTTTGCTAGCATTAGATCATGAATATTACTTTAGCCCACATTGGCAGTATAATAAAATTCTAACTTCTGTTAGGTTAGCATGTTAGCTAACAGAGTAGCATTTATAGTTGGGATGATTAGTGCTCATTAATTTCATTTCTTTTTTAGCAATCCTCTCAGAAATCCTTTAAAATTTGCTCTAAGTAATTAGTAATTTTCTTGTCAGGTTAGACAATATATAAAGCATTAGCAGTCAAATATTTCAAAAGAGATTTCATGATGTTAGCTCATATTACCTGGCGTCCTATTGTTGGCAGAAAAAATATAATTTTTGAATTTTTTATATTTATTTATGAATTTATTTTTTATTTTTTTAATCCTGTCAGAAATCCTTTCATTTTGGGATTCAGAAGATTATAAATATTTATTTATTGTTTGTTTGTTTTTTGCCATGTTATGTGATGTCAAGTAAAGATTATGTAAAGATTATGAATATTACAAAAATTCTCTCAGAATTCCTGTCAGGTTAGCTCATGGTGACTGCGGTGCTAGAATACTTCATCCAGGTTAGCATTGAAGCTAATCGGAAAATTCAGTCAAATTAGCATGTTAGCAAGCAGTTCAGCATTAGGAGTAGACATTACTAGTGTTTGTGAATATGATATTGAAAAAAAAAATAAACATATCAGAAATCCTGTTAAGTTACCTCTAACTAGCTGTATTTCATTAAAAGTGGAAATGATCATTTTTAGCTTAGCAGATGACTAGCATTAGCAGTGAAGATTAGGATCTTATTTAGAATTTGTACTAGGTCTTTAGCTAGCATGACTAGCATCAAGAGTGAAAATGGTTTAACATTCATAAACCCACTTTAAAAAAAACAGTAAGAAATCCTGTCACATTATACCAATATAGCTAGCTGGATAGAGTTAGCTTTAAAGATCATTAAAATTATTTAAAAATCCTGTCAGAAAATGTAACGTGACCTCATATTAGCTAGCTGGCACTGCTTACAGTATAAACATTTATCAATAAAAATCTGATTTAAAAAGACAAAAATCTTTCGCTAGCAATGATGACTATGAACAAAAATCTGGCAGTTATTCAAACAGTGGCGGCTGGTGCAAAAAATTTTTAGGGGGGCGCAAACAAAATTTAATTTTTAATAATCGCCTGTAAATAGCCATAAGAAGTGCTGGAAAAGCACCAAGTGTAAGCTCGGCTGCGATCACTTGACTGCTGCTTAATTAGAAGATCAGGTCGATCTGGTCCAAGCTCTTTTTCTTTTTTCTTTCTTCGTCCGATCGCCTTGCGAAAGAGGTATTTTAGCAAAGAAATTACAGAATTTTCTCTCTTATTTAGCTGCTTCCACGTCAATCACTATTCAATACATTAACTAACAATCTGCTGAACGTTAATAAGACTCGTTGAGAATGGTCCAATCACATGAGCCCAAATATTTAAAAACAATATTGATTCGCTAAGAACA
>JAOVVA010000035.1:12385284-12408398 GCA_028565275.1 Leiocassis micropogon | reverse complement strand
CGGCCGATTTAGATTTCACGTGAGAAAACATAAACCTGAGAATGTGTGTTATTCTAAAATGCAGAACTAGGAGATTGCAACATAAATTTCACATGGTTACGGACACTACATTTTTGCTTTTACCCAAAAAAAAAAAAAAAAATGTAAGCAAACATTTTTACAGGTCATATCCTTCTATAAGCTTACACCAATTTTAGTATCAATACTCATAGAAACATGAAAAATCTGTATTTTAAATGATTATTGTTTAAAGTGAGGCAGTATAACGCTGAAAAATGACCATTTTTTCAGCGTTATATACAGCATTATATACATATATAAAATCATCTCTCCACAAAGTTAGCAACTTGACATTTTTAGGGAAGCCAGATTGGTCACTTCCATGTTGCATAAACTACAGAAGTTACTTCTTTAGAACACACATTTTTGTTGTGTTATATGTATAACATAAAATCGGCACCAATACTGTGTTTTGGCTGATGGCAAAAACATTTCTGATAAGGTTTCTCAAATGTTTTCTCAGTTTTGTAAGGGAGGATTTCTAACGTTTTGAAATCCTTCCAAACGATAAAAACATCAAGGACTGAAACAATTTTATGAATAGATCAGTAACATTTAGAAACTTTACAGAGGCTGGAAATAAAATTAAATGTTATTAAAAAAGAAAAAAAACAAGAAAAAAACTCCAGTAGGGATGGGAATTACCAGGGACTGGACCATATAATATCACGATACCCAGGTGCCGATTCAATTTGTATCATGATTCTATAAACGATTACGCTTTTATTGAAGAAGTGAGGGTGCGCTTGTGTAGGTCCAGAAGCTCTGCCCAAAAGAGGGGCACTTGGCTGGTGAATGTTGACGGTGACGGAGTGGCACAGTGGGTCCATAGCTCTCCCAGTCTTGGCAAGCTGGCCCCACCCAGCCTTCCATCAGCGTGACCTCAGAGGTAAGCCCTTGTGACTTCTAACATCTGGGTGGCTTACCCCGACTGGGAACAGGGGCCTTAACACTGAACACAGTGGCCTTTTGCTCCTCAGCAGCTGGATCACAAAAGCCGGCACAGATGAAAGTGCCGCAGCTTGCACAGTCTTTTGGCCGCTCTCTCCCATGCGGTGATCAAACGGCGGCATTCAGTCTAACCTCCTTTGAAGTCCTCCTTGGGCGCGTGGCATCGACCCCTCCCGCATGCTGCTCTCGCCAGAACTCTAGATACTCTCTGGACCCCAAGCAAAACTCCTCACCTTGCTTTTATAGAGTGGCATGAGCCCGAGATCCATTTCACTCATCCTGCACAAGCCGTGCCCAAGCTTGCGGCCCCGCCCTGCACATACCTGCAGGTTGTTGGAAAAAAAATATATATATAAATATTCCGAAGAAATTTAGGAGGAAAGTGATAACTCTTCAGGAAAAGGTTACCTTATAATAAGACATGCATCTTGTTATTACAAGAAAACATCATTGTTACAAGAAAAGCGCTTTATCGCAAAGACGTTTCATTATTTCAAGAAAATACATTCTTATACAAAAATTGCATTTTTAAATGATTGTGTTTCTATAAATATCCTGATTTATTTATATAGACAGTACATATATATACTGTGTGTATATATAGATATATATTGTGTATATATAAATGTGTTCCAGTTCCGGTATAATCCTACAGGTGGCGCACACTACACTATTCCTATTCACACAGCACCCTGTCCTGTGCAGTAGGAGCGAATAATTAGTTACAAAGTTTGTTTAGAATTGTTTCGAATATAAAATTGAAGCAGGATATTTATAAAATTGTGATATTTATAAAATCACAATACAAAGCCATCCATCTGGGAACCTCTGGATTGTGGAGGCCAGTGGTATTTATTCCTATTTTGTACAACTTTGGTAGGACCTCATTCACACACACTGCTGGCTAATCTGCATGTCTTTGGACTGTGGGAGGAAACCAAATAACCCTGAGGAAACCCACCAAGCACGGGGAAAACATGCAAACTCTATGCGCACAGACCCCGAGGTGGGAATCATACCCGGACCCTGGAGGTGCGAGGCGACAATTTTGCTAACCACTATGACACCAGAGAGAGAGAGAGAGGTGCATTTATTTTCTTTCTTTCTTTCTAGCTAGTCACATGTTGCTCTGTAGGGCAAAGAAAGGGTTAAAAAGAAAGCAAAGTGTATAAATGTAATGCTGAATTAAAATTTATTTTTTTTAATTAATTGATTTTGGAGTCAGAGAGGGAGAGAGAGAGAGAGAGATGTGCACATTTTTTTCCTTCCTTGTTTTTCTAGCCACATGTTGACACTGTTCTGTAGAGCAAATAAAGGGTTAAAAAGAAAGCAAGAAAACAGAACAAGTCTGCGAAAACAAACTGTCATCAAAGTTTATTAGTACTTCTAGGCATGCATAGTGTACATTTTATTATTCCGGAAATGTGTGTGTGAAGCGTGCACGTTATTGCACTTTCGTTCTGGGAGGAAGAAAATACATTGTTAAAAAAAACAACAACACTCCAGAGTAGAGTGTGTAGAGAGAGTGTGTGAGGAGGAAGGCGTCTGTCTCACACACACACACACACATACACAGCTTCCCTCCCACAGCACACACACACACAGGCGTGCATGTATTTTCATGTTCATGTATGGTTGCATGGTCACTGCAGTTGTTTCTGCATGCATGGCCGCGGTAGGGCGGGCTGCAGCGCATTTGCGTGAGCGGGGCCGGATTTAGATTTTTTTTTTAGGGCGGGTTGCATTTGCGTGCGTGAGCGAGGCCGGATCTCTCTCTGTCTCCGTCGCGCAGGCAGGCAGCCTACAGTGCGGTGATCCGACGCGGCTGTGCGGAAGTCTTCCTCCTCGCCGACTCCTGCCCCGGCTCTGCTCCTCATCCGCGCGGTGTCGAGTCGACTCCAAATCCCTCCAGTCCGCCTCCGTACCGTCGGTGAGTCTCCGTGTGCTAGCTCCTGCTAATCACAAAACAGCTCTGCGTACGTGCGTGAAGCTCGTGCGGGACGCAACCATCGACTCAAACATCACGTCACCCGGTCTGTCCTTGTTCTTTATCTCATTTTATCGCGTTTTTTTTTTATTATTCGTGTTTTAACCTTTTAACCCTGATTAAACCCAGTTTTTTTTTTCTCGTTACACCTTTAGATAATCGAGCCGTTTAATAGATAGTTGGTGTGTTTTACTTTTGCTGCGGTGTGATTGACAGCCTCGGCGTCCCGCACGAGCCTGTTCACAGGGGGCCAGCCAATCAGAGCGCAGAGGGGGCGGGACTTTACTGGCGTTTAGACTTCGCGAAAAAAAAAAAAAAAAGAAAAAAAAAATCACAAAGAGAAAGTACAGTCAGTACGCGCGTGCAGCTCGTAGTCGTTACTGAGAGAGGGGGAAAAGAAACAAACAAAAACAAAATGTCCACCGTGTTGTTTAGTCGTTCTGTGTCCTAACGTCGTGGTTAGACGTAAAGCTGACAGAACGACATTAGATTTGTTCCAGGTTACATGTCACCCATGTGGTTTCGGATGTAAGCTCTACCACGTGCAAAGTGCTCAGACCATATTTAATCCCTCTCAGACCCACACACGGCTTTATTTGTATTTCTTTCCCTCAACAAAAAAACGTCAAAACCATCCGTTCTTGCATATCTTTATAACTAGCATATGATTGGAAGAAAAAAAAAAAGTTTTATTTTGTAAAGAACTTTAAAAGTTGCTGGTTTCCTGAGGAACATTACCCACAATGCCTTGTGATAAGTGGTGCACTGAGGTGTCAATACTTTTTCTAATTAATGTAACTGTGATTGCACAATGCTGAGAACATGACGTCATGTCAGCGTGGTCACTGACAACATCAGCAGTCAGGAAAACCTGACCCGTCACGTGACGTCAGTACCTTAAATGAGTTTATACAGTGACACCTCGGTATACGAATTTAATCCGTTACGTTCTCAAGGTGAAAATTCGGATTGTGGAATGCATTTTCCCATGACGAATAGAAAATGGGAGAAATCGATTCAGTTACTAATGGCGATTCTGTTGTGTGGTGATTAAAAATAATAATATATATCTCTATTATATTTATAATAAAGATGAACCAGTCGATCGGCCAGTGACTAGAATAGTCTGATTTTCAGACCGGAGATCGGTTGATCGCCCTCAGATATGAACGACTTCGTTCAGAGCGCAGAAGCTTCCGTGTGGTGTAACGGAAACGCTTTTTTAGCGTTACATTTTTAAAAAACGTGCGTTATAAGCCCTCGATCTGCCATTTCCGAATGGGCGAATTAGTCTTAAACCCACTTATTACACACGCTTACACCAGTCTTAACACACACCGCGAGTGCCGATTAGTCGAAAATCGTGTGCGTTGGTGTGCTCGCGGGCATTTGAGGCAGTGAATGCGTCACAGTTGATAATCCTACATGTGGCGCAGTCTGTACTATTTACACATTTTAATTTGTTATTTGCTAATTTATAGAGTTTTTGGAGAAAAAGGCAAATCGGAAGCTTTTAATGTTCATGATTTTTCTGTTGCGTCACTCAGAAGCTTCTGCGTTCGGTACAGAATGCTTTATATCTGAGGCTAATCGGCCGGTCACGGCCAATCAAACTGAAAACCAGCCGATTCGATCAACCGCCGCATTTCTATTATAAATAAACGTTAGAAAAATATTTTTAATAAAATAGATTTTGGAGTCAGCGTGACGATACGTGAATTGCCATACAAAAGAATCGCATTCATAACTGAATCAATATCTCCCCATCTCTACTGCTCATACAGGGTCACTGTTTCGAAAAAAAAAAAAGTAGATGCATTATAAACTCATGATTTGTTAGTTTGGCTGCTCCATTGCTAACAAAGGTGACTATGTTTTATAGCTTGAAAATGATGTCATTCTGATTTAGAACATTAAACTTCGACTTCTACTTTCATCAGGATTTCATAGTCAGCCTTACTGACTCTCATATAACACGTCTCTGCTATACTTTTCCATTAGATATAACATTAACATGATATTGAACATTGCTGAGGAAAAGAAGCTTTTTGTGTTTATTGTAACTATTGTACACTAGGCAGCACGCTGGCTCAGTTGTTAGCACTGTCGCTTTATACCTTCAGGGTCCGGGTTCGATTTCCACCTCAGGGTCTGTGTGTGTGGAGTTTGCTATGTTCTCCCCACGCTTGGTGGGTTTCCTCCGGGTACTCCGGTTTCCTCCCACATTCCAAAGACATGCAGATTTCCCCGTAGTCTGTGAATGAGTGTGTGTGCCCTGTGATGGATTGGCACCCCGGCCAGGATGTACCCCTCCTCGTGCCCTTAGTCTCTTGGGATAGGCCCCTGCGTCCTTGTATACAAGATAAAGTGGTATAGATGATGAGTGAGTGCGTAACTGTACAGCAGTGATGTCTCTTGATGATGTCATGACTAGACACTACCATTAATTCTCACTGGAATAACATGTACTGTAAACCCACTGACAGTTTCGAACTAGATTCACTAAACATATTTACTGTTTCCTCTGAGATTCGCTTCAACTTTGACCTGAGCACTGACGGGTCATTTATAAGATGACACACTGATTTGACCAGGACACCCATCACGCTGTACAGTAGTTGTACACATTTCAGTGGTGGCTCAGTCGGTTAAGGCTGTGGGTTACTGGGTTACTAATTGGAAGGTCGGGGGTTCGAGCCCCAGCATTGCCAAGTTGCCACTGTTGAGCCCTTGAGCAAGGCCCTTAACCCTATCTGCTCCAGGGGGCGCTGCAAGCTGGCTGACCCTGCGCTCTGACCCCAGTTTCATAATTGGGATATGCGAAAAATAATTTTACTGTGCTGCAAAGTACATGGGACAAATAATTGAATATTCTGTTCTATTCATACAAACTTAAATAATTCTTTTGATTGTGTAAAGCTGCTTTGCGACAATGTAAATTGTTAAAAGCGCTAAACGAATAAAAATGAATTGAATTGAATTGAACTTGCTCTTTGTAGTCAACCTGTTGCTACCTGGCGTGTATTACCTCTATACACTCCAACAATCCATAAGTCAAGAGAGATATTGCATTTTATATCACATGCTTGGAAGCTCCGCCTCTTTCTTTATTTCACCAAGAATCCATGCATTAAGTGACCAAAAGTAATCGGACAAACTAAGACAGGCAAAAATTACATTTTAGTTCTCGGATGCAAATCTACTTCAGATTTTCTTTGAAGACCTGATCAAAGGTTCTAGTTGCAAACACCAACCTGTTCGCCCTTTTGATTAAATGTTGCTCCTCTCACAATATATATATATATATATTTACATTTAGGCATTTGGCAGACGCCAGAGCGACTTACATTTTTATCTCATTATACATCTGAGCAGTTGAGGGTTAAGTGCGTTGCTCAAGGGCCCAACAGTGGCAACTTTGTGGGGTTTGAACCTGGGATCTTCCGAACCGTAGTCCAATGCCTTAACCACTGAGCTACCCCTGGCTTTTTAGATATTTATATATAAAATATTTTGATTGCCCCCTGATTTTTATAAAAGTTTCACAATAATAAATTCCTTAATTGCCACAACAGACTCTTGACAACAAAACTCCTTGCAGTTTTTCTCAGTAGCCACGACTCAATATCCTTCTGTAAATTGACCTACAGGTGTAGTCAGAGGGGAAAAAAGCCATTTTGCAATTTTTGCTGTCTTAATACTGTCTGCTGCCACCTTCATGTGAAAGGTTAAATTGCAGGAAATCTAGTATACTCTCTACAAGGGGTGTTCAAGTCAAAGTGGGACTTTTGAATGCACAGAATAACAGAACACAGTTCTGAGAGTTTAAAACTCTCTCTATTTCTCTATATAATCCCCTGCTATACTAATGCACTTATCCCAGTGTTTCACTAGTGTTTGGACACCATCAAGGTGGAAAAGTTCCTCAGTACGCCAGAACCATGATCAGGCTTGCTGCTTCGCTTCATGTCTGAAACGCTGGCCTCCCAGGGACTCTTTTAATGGCCCAGACATTTAGCAATGGCTTGGAGTGAGGTCAGGACTGTACGGGAGAGGTGGCAGCCGAGTTCCTGTAAGGCGCAAGTGTAGCTGTGGCCCGTATGAAGTCCTGCAAAAACAGAGCACCTTTGATGATCAAAGCAGGCTGTGTTCTCCACATGTTTAGGCCATTTAAGGAGCTCCTTGGAGGCTATCGTTTCAGACGTGCAGTAAAGCAGACAGTCTGAGATTGGCTCTGGGATACTGAGAGAATTTTCTCCCTCGATGGTATACAAGCACTAGTGAAACACAGGCCTACAATGAATCTGCAAATCTAACACTTAGATGTGCTATTAAAATAATTTAAGTAAGTGATTTCTTACCCAAATTGTTTCCTGGCCATTTTCCACTCCCTTGCCTGCTCTCACACACCATACAACAGCTTTCACCTGGAGAAGGGTTAGGGCAAAAACATGACACCAAAAATCTTAATGACCCGCTGCTCATACTATTACACCCAGAGGAAAGAGGGTGTACACTGACGCTCAAGATCGGCTAGTGTTGCTGTGATTGACAGGGGAGAATGAGTAAGCCCCTCCCACCAACAGAGCACGGCCAGTTTTTCACACTTAAACATCCTTGCTTGCGGCTGGTGGCAGGAAATTCTCAACTGTACAGCTAGTAATATTATTACACCCTTCATTATTCTCCTTCATCCTGACAGGACTGAAATGCTCCTTTTATTAAGTAAAAAAACAACAACAACGTTGTTTCTGTCTGATTCATCAGTTATCATGATTCTTTCAAATAGTAAAATGCAAGCAGAGAAACAAAAAACAACATTGCGCAGACCTAGTACTTTTTTTAAACAATACAAAAAATTAATTAATTAAGAAAGCGAACAAAGATGATCGCAGCCCTGCTCTATTCGTATTGTTGCTCGGGACCCTGAGTGTTGCACAATATTGACCAAACACGATGTTTAATTTGCTTATGAATATGTAACACACTATATATAAACCCGCGTCCTGCTTAGTCAAAAAGAACTTGTTCCAAATGGATGGCAAACTCTCTTGAGACATGAGACCTTTAAAAGTGGCTATTTATACACTGTTATTTGGCAGTAATGATGTTTCCACAGGAATACATATTAAATGTGCAAATCGAAAGACCTCAGAGACGCATAGCAGTTGAGAGCACTTTCATTATTACTTACTTATTCCAAGCAGTTTTGCTTCCTGTTTACTGCTGGAAATTTCCCTGAAGCAAACTGAGATCTGTTCCCATGCTGTATAAGGCTGAATAACTCGGCGTTTGTATTCTGTTTAAGCGCTTGTCTATCTTTCTCAGTCCTTTGCAGGGTGATGGCAAGGCCAAGCCACAGCGAGCATGTCCTGCAGCAACTCAACAACCAGCGGGAATGGGGCTTCCTGTGCGACTGCTGCATCGCCATTGGCGACATTTACTTCAGGGCCCATAAGGCTGTCCTGGCAGCCTGCAGCTCCTACTTCAGGATGATGTTCATCCGAGACCAGCAGGGCACTGCGCGCCTCGATCTCAGCAACATGCAGATCAGCGCAGAGTGCTTTGACCTCATCCTGCAGCTCATGTACCTCGGCCGCATCGTCGTAGGACACTACGAGTTCGAGGAACTGAAGTCGTCCATGGCTTATTTGCAGATGTACTACATCCCCGACTCGTTGGAGGATCTCCGAGACATCCGCGCGTCCAATCTTACTCCCTCTTCCTCAGCTTCCTCATCGTCATCCAGTTCCTCGTCATCCTCCAGCGTTGTAGGAGGGAAGATGATGTTTGGCGTCCGCATGTTCGAGCAGGAGAGGCCGAGTCCTGCCAAAAGTGACCACGCGCCCAAAATTTCAAACCCAGCTACTCAGCAAAACACGAATGTATCTACTGTAAGACCTGTCGAGGATGTGGTTCTCCCACTTCCACCGGTGCACGCTGAGAACCTCGCAGAACAACCGTGCGATCTGAGAAAGAGAACCTCGGGCCGAAGCGCAACCCTGAAAGAGCGTCCACGGTTCGGGCGCACTTATACTTGCGACGACTGTGGGTTTGTCTTCAGCTGCGAGAAGCTTCTCATTGAACACATCCTCACGTGCACCAACCGCAAGGCGTACCAAACCCCAAGAGTCGGCAAAGCAGGCGACAGTGACTCGAGCAAAGGTGAGAGCTCGGCTTCTGAAGGAACCGGAGACCAGAGAGCTCTTTGTAAAGGTGAGGAGGACTGGCCCGACCATAAATCTGACACCGAATCTGTCATCAGATCCATCGCTACTGGCATGGACACGGATTCAGCGTCGAACATAAACATCAAAGTAGAGCAGGAAGAGGACTCCGATACCGAGACGGAAAACATCAAAGTGGTCCAGGTCAGGAACCACAGCGTGGGGAGCTGCAAAGTACGCCGCAATGTGTTCAGGGCCAATGTCGGAGATAACGTGAGATTTGACAGCGAAGAAGAAGCAGGTGTTTCTGTCATAGATGATGGTGCTCTGGAGGGCCACAGTAAGGGTCCGGAAGCAAAGATTTGCCGGGTTAAAGAGGAGAAGCAGGACGGGGAGTGCACTCCGTGCGAGCTGTGCGGCGCCTTGCTAACCGAGGAGGATCAATCTGCTCACTACATCTCCAGCCACATGGGACACATATGTGCTTGTGGACGGTGTGGTCAGGTTCTGATTAAAGGCAGGCAGCTGCAGGAGCATGCCGAGCGCTGCGGGGAGCCCCAGTGCCCCGAAACCGATTCCCCGGGTGAAGAGAGCCCTTTACCTGAAGATACCCAGGCGATAGAGGAAAACCTGCTCGAAGGTGCCGACTTGGGCTTCCGTTGTCCTCTTTGCGGCTTGATTTTTGAGACCGAAAGCCTGGCAGTGGAGCACACTCTGGCCTGTCCTGAGCAGGACTCCTTCCGGCCCACCGCGATGGAAGACGAGCCGGACCACCGGCGCAAACACTTTTGCGCCATCTGCGGCAAAGGGTTCTACCAGCGGTGCCACCTGCGTGAGCACTACACCGTTCACACCAAGGAGAAACAGTTCACCTGCCAGACCTGCGGAAAGCGGTTCCTGCGCGAGCGCCAGCTCCGCCTGCACACCGACATGCACAAAGGGATGGCACGGTACGTGTGCCCCGTGTGCGATCAAGGAACCTTCCTGAAGCACGACCACGTGCGCCACATGATTTCCCACCTGTCGGCCGGAGAGACCATCTGCCAGGTGTGTTTCCAGATCTTTCCCAGCAGCGAGCACTTGGAGAAGCACATGGACGTTCACCTGTACATCTGCGGTATGTGCGGGGAGAAGTTTCGCCTTCGCAAAGACATGCGAAGCCACTACAACCTAAAGCACACCAAGAGGCAGTAAACGGGGAAGAGGGTCTAATCTAATCATTTTTTTCTTTTTTTCTTTTTAAAATAAGCCATGATTTGTTATAAATGTGAGAAATCTATGCACTTAGACACCAAATAACCTATAAAACTGCACTTTTAACGGTATGCATACTCCAGGTGTTGTTGGATCCAGTGCCCCGAGCTTCAGGCACGCTTTGTTTGTTTGGTAAATCTCATTTCATTTTACTCTACATGTAACATGTCTCACCAGTTTCAAACAGAACAACAAGATTAAACTGGTGACCTGGTCCATTTTCATTTGATGATCAATTATCCTGCATACGTCTTACGCCGGCTTTACACCGTACGATTTTTTTAACCAGATCTTTGCTGTTGTGTATATAAAAAGAAAAACAAAATCACAATTCCACCAGAGAATAACATACCACAATTTTTTGTCAGCCTGAGAATAAAAAAAAAAAAATTAATAAAATCCCATTTGCTGCTGCGGCGTTCTTTTAAAATCCACCAGCTGGAATACAGAGTAGGACGACGATAACGTTATTCATAAGCTAACGTTTCTGTGTTTATGTGATTTAGTTTTCTGATTTAGTTTTAGTGAGTCTTTGAATCATGTTTACTGACGGTAAAACAAAATGTAACAATTTTCTTTAACGGCATGCAGATTAGAAGATCCTCCTCGTACCACAGAACGCAGAGAGTACACGTACACAGAGTACACGTCTGGTATACAATTTTTTTGATTTTTAGAAATCGTACGGTATGAAACCAGCTTTTGAGCAGGATCTTTTTTGGTGCTTTGTATTTTTTTTTTCCTTTTCTAGTGGTCTGTTACTTATTATTATTATTATTATTATTATTATTATTATAAATATCTTGTCTGATCATACATCTGGGTAACCTTTTCAGGCGACCCCTGTATACACCATAATCTCTAAGTCTTGTCTCACAGGCTTTTTTTATAGCATTAAGACATACTGTACAAGTCTTTGTTTTTTTTGTTTTTTGTTTTTTTTAAACATCAGAACACTAAAGTTTAACATTTAATACAGTCTTAAAACACTCTTAAACTCATTCGTCTCTGTAGTTTGGTTTATTTTTTTCTCATCACTGTCATTTTGTCTTACACTTATTCTGGGATTTCATGTATAAACTATGCAACTTAAGCTTGTTATAAAAGAATTTCTTCAAAGCATATTGTCTCTCTGTGTGTGTGTGTGTGTGTGTGTCTGTGTGTGTTGTGTCAAGTCATTATTAAACGGTAGCTACTGTTGGCTGTGGATTTTTGTTGGTTTGTTTTGTGTTTTATTTTAACTACAGTTTTTATGTTCCTCATTGACCTCATTGGAACTGAAAGTATTTGTGTTAATGTTATAGATTCATGTTTTGACATTTATTATTATTATTATTATTATTATTAGTAGTAGTAGTAGTAGTAGTAGTAGTAGTAGTATTCTTAATCATTAATAATAATAATAATAATAATAATAATAAACAATAGCTTATATGGAAAAAGGTTTAAAAGATAAAGAAAATGTTACAAAAGAAATTGATGTACTGAGATGATGTCAGATGTCAGGATTGTGCTTTAGATGTTTCCTTATTATCAGTTTTGGCTTTTCACGTCTTCTATAAATGGACGAAACGCAATTTATCTCTGGTAATGAACAGATTTTAAAATGTAATGTATTAAACCAAAACAGAACAGTGATACGGTGAGGGTTCCTGTAAGAAAAAGTGTGTTTTAATAAGTACTGTAACATTTGTGGAAGGAGTCTCCAATATCAGTGCTTTGTAACAGGCAGAGGTAACGTTACATTTAAGGTTTCTGACATCCTGAAAACATGTTTCCACGTTTTTTTTTTTTGTTTTTTTTTTAAGTCTCATTTTTACTGCAAAAAAAAAAAAGATCAGAAAAAGAGAGAGGCTGGTGAGACGACTGTGGTGCAAGAGGAATGAAGAGGAAAGAAACCTACATTGATCAGAAAGCAGGTATAATCAGGCAATGCTGAAATAGTTTTCTAAGAGTCCAATAAATAAAACCTATTATAGATATTTATCTATGAATATTTATCTAATGTACTCATTATTCCAACGTCTGTATAACATCCAATATAAAAACTGAACCAGTAGCAATTATACAAATCATACAGCTGGCCTTTGAAGGTTTTTACATTAAAATGGGTGGAGTGGCATGGTAGCGTAGTGGTTAGCGTTGCACCTTGCACCTCTAGGGTTGAAGGTTTGAATCCTGACCTCGGAACTGTGTACATGAGGTTTGCATGCTCACCCCATACTTGGTGTCCAAAGTCTAAAAGACATGCAGATAAGGTTAATTGACGTCCCAGACTGCATGTAGTGTCTGTCCAGGGATGTACCCCTCCTCGTGCCCTAAGTCTCCTGGGTTAGGCGTCAGGCCCCCCACGACCCTGTATACAGGACAAAGCGGGATAGATGATGAGTGAATGGGTGGTTGGTTTGTTTATTCGTTTATTTTGACTCAATTTCTGCCATAGTAAACAAAATGATACCAAATGGTAAATACAGGGGGAAAAAATCTAATTCTTTGCATCTTACAGAATGCATTTTATCCTTGTATTTGACCCTGTGCGGTTTTCTTATTGTCCACTTGATGGCGCAGTCATTCGTAAACACATCAATATCTTTAATTCCGTTTGACTTTAAGCCCCTCCATGTGTATTTCGTTACCAAAGCTCTATTGGGATGAGCTTCATTTACACAGGATGCTGTTTACGCGGTTTTTACGCCGTGTGTGTGTTTGTCTCCCTGCTCTCCTGAGATAATCACTGTTTTGTAACCGAGTCTGTGGTCGTCTGAGCGTTTTAATTCCTTTCTGAGTAACGGTTACCTTCGGAAACATGCAGGGTAAGTAAACAGTCCGGTGTACTTCAAGACTACATATGTACATATGATCATGCCCGAGACGAATAAAGAGATTTATACTGTTTATGGTTCAGTTCCCTTTAAGTTGATTTGTATAGCACTTTCAACATTGTAGCAGCTTTAGAAAGAAGGCTTAAAGAAATGAATAAACTTCAACTATAAATGCAAATTAATAATAACCTCCTGTAACTGCGTGCTATAAGATCTAAAGTGGGATTGTTTGATTTCTATAACATGATGTCTATTTTCTTATCAACTGTTGACTGATGAAGCCTCTCCAACCAGCATTCAACACCGTTATCTTATAAATAATAAATACGTTTGTCATCGCTCAGGGGCCCTCTGCTGGCCTGGCAGCCAGCGAGGCAGGAATCGAACCTGGACCCTGGAGCTACGAGGCAACAGTGCTAATCCCTACACCGGCGTGCTGCTTATAATAGTTTATTTATTTATAAAAGCTTGTCTTAAGGAAGAATGAAGCCCAGTTAGGATGTTTGGTTTAAATGTAACCCTCCCCTGGCAATGAACACAAGAATCCATAAAAAAATAATAATAATAATACAACAACAATAGTAATAATAATAATAATAATAATAATAATAATTCTGTAAAGTCAGAAAATTTATATTGATGGGGATAATGATATTAATTATTATTATTATTATTATTATTATTATTATTATTATTGTTATTATTATTAGTAGAAGTAGTAGTAGTAGTAGTAGTGTTAATACAGTTTTTTTTTTTCATAAATCCAGCTGTTTTCTCTGTCATTTATTTTCTTCACAATGCAGCCATCGCCTAGAGAAACCAAACCTGCCTGATTTTATATTATATTTAATTTTATATTTCAGGATCCTCATATGGAGACATTACATTTTGGATTCCCTGCACCTAATCCTGTACTTCATTCTGCATAACTTTGACCTCCTGTCCTCATTAGTAGACACTTTATAGCACCACCTAGTGGTAAATTTTTTTTTGCAATACCCTGATCATCCTATTGCAATCAGCCTATTGCACTATTTCTACCACTAGGTGGTGCTATATGGTGGAAACAGAAGATGACGTCACTCTCAGGCAACATGCTCTACAGTGAAGTCTGACATAAAAATAGAGCAAGTATAAAAACCTCTCATCAGAATTTATGTTCAAAACTTGTTTATTTATCTGAAATAACATCAATAGTTTAATATGACACAAACATTTGACATGTTTTATCAAAAGTAACAAATTTGGAGGCTGCTAAATAGGAAGTACACGTTTGAGGACACTGGGACTCGGGATGGTAAAATTACAAAGTGAACATACAGTATAAAAGTAAGGGCACATACTGTAGCTTGGAAAGATTTGGGATGAAACCCACAGATAACATCAAGACTACGCGTTCTTGCATGTGGTACACGTTAGTTTCTTTTTTTTTTTTGCGTTTCTGATTTGGATGCTGCTGATCCTGGTGTGAACCATCTACGTGCTGATCATACTACTTCTGATCCAACAGAATCGACTCAGCAAAGCAGTATTGAGAGTGATGGTGAGCTACAGCTTCATTTAGGGTCATGTAAAAAGAAACATCACAGCAGACATCCAGAGGACTTGTGCTGATGGCATCGGTGAGCCAGGGGCTGGTGGACATGATAAATGAGATGATGTAGTGTGTACTGCAGCGTGCAGACATCAGCATGGTAAATGTGTAGATATTGATAACGAACCAGGACCTAGCAAACATGCACATGACGAGCATTGAAAGTCTTCTGCATTTACTCCAGACTTGAGTTCAGTTTGAGGGTGGAGATGAATTAAACAACCAGTATAATTCAATTCCAAGATGGGTGAGGTTGACTTGGTAGACACGAAAATGAGCAACTACTGAATGAGTGTCCGAACCAAGAAATGGACAATTCAAATGCGGCGCGTGACATGTAATGTGCTCCTATGTTTGCAAACTGGAGATTAGATGTGACGGACAGTTCTTACAGATGTTCTTACAGATGTTCTTACAGACAAAAGGAGCATCTAGAGTAGAGAGTAATCACAGGGTTTTTAGTTGTGTTGCATTGTTTGCGGCGTTTTCGCACACCCATGTTCAGCCTACAGAATAAACATTTTCCTACTTTGTCACACACTGGTAACTTTATTGTGTTATCCAGTAAATAAACTCAATGGCCCCCAATCACACCATTTGATATGGGGGGGGGGGGGGGGGGGGACATCGTTTAAAAAAGAAAACTATTTCCTGTTTAAAATCAATTCTTAGAATTTATACTTATGGAGTCCTACTAATCTCAAATAGCTGGGAAAAATGCAAATGCATGTAGAATTAAAGCTCGGGTCTTAAGAGGTTAAAGTGCTGATTTCCAAAATTCTGACTTTTCATTGCTGTTGTTGTTTTTCTTCAATGAGAATTGCTGTGGGACCGCTCCATGTTTATCTTCGCTTTTCTGGCCTCTCTATTATCCCTAATTACATCTTCCGAGGGTGCAGTTTGTTTGTATGTGTGTGTGTGTGTGTGCGTGTGTGTGTGTGTGTTTGATCTCATTATTATCTCTGTTTAATGTGAAGTGGATCTGTTTACCATCACAGCGAGGTGTCTGGTCTTCAAGACAGCATCACAGGCTCGCCCTCACAGCTGGAGTGTGTTTATATCATTATTTATAATCAGACAGAAACAGCACGGCTTTTTGCCTTACAAGATCTCTGCTTTTGTGGAATTATTGGCACCCCTCAAGCACAATAAATATTAGCAACAACCATTTAGCTCACATAAATCACAGTAATAAAATTATTTAACAGACCAGTTTAATGTACTCAGGTGGTAATTTAACAAGTTAATGTACAATGCTTAAATACATATCTTATTTAAGAAACTAATCTAACTAACTAGGTAATTTATTCAACAAACCTATTGTAATAAAAATGAGTGTCGGCCAAAATACAGTATTGATGTTGACTTTATTTATTTATTCTTTTTTTTTCTGTTATACACATAATATAGACAATGTGTTTGGCCAAAGAAGCTTTTTTTCTGAAGTTTATGCAACATGGAAGTGACCAATCTTGTTTTCCTAAAAATTTCAAGTTACTAACTTGTTTTGAAGAGATGATTTTATATGAGCCCCAAAAGTTCAGCCCCATTTTTCAGCGTTATATTGTCTCACTTCAAACAATAATCATTTAAAATGCAAATTAATCATATTTCTTTATGAGAATTGATACTAAAATTAGTAACTAAAACTAAAAAGTAACAGACACTAAAACATAAAAGGGCATGAAACTGTATTTAGCAAATGTGATTCTTTTTATTTAATAAAAATATGCTCAGGCGATCAGAAGCATTTAACACCAATACCATGTTTTGGCCCTGTGTTTTGAACCTAATAGTGTGACATGTCTGAGGCGTCACATTTTCTTTTCTTTTTTTTGGATTATAATAAATGTGGCTTTTTGTTCTCGGTTCCGTTCAGATGATCCACTAGAACAACACCAACTGGTACGGCAGAGTGGGACGTCCACAAACCATCTTAAAATATCTCAGCATGGCAAATTTCCTCGTGCCATCTGCGCCTGTGTCATGTCGTTGCGTTGGAATAGGCATGTGGCTGATATCTGGGCTGATTTGGATGACGTGGTGCAGAAACATAAATCTTGATGCTATATAATAATTAGACAGAACTGAACTGGGGTGTACAAACTTATGCAGTCGTTGCTATGTTTTATTTATTTATTATAATTATTTTGCGGGACACCTGCTGTCCTGAGGAATCAAACGTAAGCATGTTTTCCCCTGAATTTACAAGGGAAAAAAACATTCACAGCAACTTATGTACAGAAAATCAAAGTCCAGTGCAAATATTTGCACACCCTCCAAATTTTTGAATGCTTTTGGATTTAAATATATGTTAAAAATTCACAGTTTTACAACACAAACCATTATTTGCAATTTAACAGGGTTATAGCTGTTATACCCTGTAATAGATTAAATATTATAGCAAGCAGTTTGTACCCCCACTAGCCTGCTTGAATTGATTTGACTAAGCATTTTTGGAAGTAGTATAGATAAAATCTACTCATGTTTACCTTTGTAATTCTATCTATCTATCTATCTATCTATCTATCTATCTATCTATCTATCTATCTATCTATCTATCTATCTCTCTATCGTCCATGAATTAAATTAAAATACACACTGTGGGAAAGTGGGATGAATTCGTCCTTGTAAACACCTGAATTATTTCATTAGTATGTCCATAAAATAACATCTTTGTCCTGTATGATCAGAGCATTAAGTAATCATGGTGAGCTTTTTTCGGAAATTCTGATAAGATTAAACATCATCAAAGCCCTATTTGAGAAATATCATTGTCCATGTAAATTTCACATCCCATGTTTTCTGCAAAAAAAAAAAGGAAGGGTTTGAGAGGACAAGAGGGATAAATGCACTGACAGGAAATGTCTGAGACATCAGGAGAGTAAACAACAAGATGTTTAAGATGCTTTTCCCAGCTTCCTCTGTGTGCTAATGTAAACCATGGAGGTCATGTTGTTTCAGCTGATCCTTATCGTTCTATTCGTCCTCTTCTTTGTCGGGACAGAGGATACATGTTTCATTACAAAAAGAGGACATTTGTAAATGTTGAAAAACGTACAGCTTTCCCTCTGAATACTGGAGACTCCTTTCATTATTGATGAATAAACTTCTCTTTACAGAAAAAAGTCTCTGTATCATAGACCACACACGTTTTTATTCTGGGTATGTTGATCATCTGAAATACAAATTCCAGCAAATGAGATGTTACTGTAGAAACGATAACATGTTAGGACATGCACATCTTAACCTCAGCACCACTGATTTGGGAATCTATATCTCCACCTTCTGACCAAGCAGCATTTAATTCGTCTCATCTTCTCTCTGTGTTTAAAATCAGAAGTCTGTGAAACAGATTAATTGTAAGGGCTGATAATAATTATAGAAGTCCCAGTGGTAATTAAACGACTACTTGCCTGTAGGGAACATTTAAAACTTTAGCTGATTAAAACGCTCGTCTCTGAGGCACATGGTGTAACAGAATATAACGGCACACTGGAGGAATAAAGTCCTAACAAGTCTGGGATACAGTCAAACGATCGAGCAATTTATATTAGAAGATAACCAGAAATCAAATAAAAAATGAGATTATTCAAAACATAATATTTTTTTTTACCCATTACAAGCTTGTGTACTGTTTATGTATAGATATACACAGTCATGTGTAACAGTTAGTGCTCAGACATATAACGACCACCGATTTTCGGATCAGTGCCTTAGCCCACTGAGCTACCACTGCCCATGTTCATGGTTGACTCAAAGTGTCCGGGTCCTCTGGCTGTAAAAACAAGCCCAAATCATCACCCCTCCACCACCGTGCCTGATGTGTTACTGCTGAAATGCTGAAAAATGGCGCTGGGCATTAAGGCCAAACATAAAATGTTCCAGAAGTCTTCTAGTTTGTTCAGATGCAGCTTTCAGAACCTCAGTTGTGCTTCTATTGTTTTATGAGAGGTTTCTCCTGGAAACCCTTCCAAACAAAGCATATTTGTTCAGTCTTCTTCTAATTGTGCCATCATGGGCCTTAATATTTAACATGCTCAGTGAGGCCTGTAAGAACTAAGATGTAGCTTTTTTTTAGTATTCTGAATGCTCCAGACCAGCAAACTGCCAAAACGTCTGGTTTTACAGAGGTGTGCACACCTGCTACTGATCAATTAATCAGGGGCTGATGATTAGCAACACCTAGCTGCAACTTACCCTCTTAAATTCTGTGGAAGCAGTAAGGTTTGACTCACTTACACTTAGTTTTGCTCATGTTTTTTTTAATTTTTTTTTATTTTTGTTAAATAAGTAATGGGACAAAGTTGTATGTTGTTGTTTATCTATGGTTGCATTTGCCTAAAACAAAGACAATTATGATGAAAGTATTTTAAATTATTTTTTACACACACACACACACACACACACACACACACACACAAATAATTAAGTAAATAATAAAAAATAATAATTTAAACAGGGGTCAGTAACTTTTACACATAAGCCCACAACAGAGGGCTCTCCAACTTAGAAACAACTGTAGCAGAATCATCCTTTTGGAAAACCAGAATGTTTTCTATTTAAACACTTTAATCCTGAGCGCTAAATTTGTTTAAATGTTTAACCAATATGTTGCACATGCTGTATGCAGTTAGCCACACGAACCGTGACCTCTTTTAGATCACTTTAAGTGGGGAATTCAAATAGATTTATTTGCCCAAAGAACATTTTCTTTGAGAATGTAATAGCAGAAATATAATTATAGTAAGACTTGGATTTTCCCCATATATTTGAAGCTTATGGATCGGAAAGTATGACATGGATCTTAATAAACTAAAAAGTGTTTATGCTGTTGTTTTTCTATAAGAGGAATAAAACACCTATTAAAGAAAAAGCTGTTATAGGACAATAATCATCTGCTTCATACCTTTATCACTAATTGTCTTTGATTAGGTGTGTAACGGTGCATAAAAGCCATGGTTGGGTACAGTGAAGGAAAAAGAAATAAAGAAAAGAAATTTATTTTCATTTGTAATGAATTTTACTTGTGAGCATGACAAAACACACGAAGGAATGCACAGAAAGGCGTATCCACTTATTCCATTAAAACATACCCATTTCTAGGCATTTACATTCAAGGGACATTTAAAGGATATTTTTATAAACATTATTTGCATTATTTCCTATAAAGTGATATTTTCGTGACAGAGTAAAAATCTATGTAAATAGACATTGACTATACAGTTCTCTCACAAAAATGGGTGGGAGTTATTGCCGCATCCCGCGTACAGTCCTGACATTTCCACATTTTTGGGCCATTAAATGACAGAATGTACAACATGATTATGCTGATTTATTACACACCAGTTATTAATTAGAATTTCTATATGTTTCACAACTGAGATAAGCTTTAACTCTTGTCATCTTCTACTCAGCTCCTGCATTTCTAATAAACTATTTCTTTTTACAGGTCTGATAAAGTGTGTTAGCTAAATGGCTGATTTTGAGGAAGATAATAAAATAGCTCATATAATAGTAATATATAATAGTCATATATCATAATATACTCCTTTTTTCAAAATATAATAATATTAATAATATTAATAATAATAAATAATGTCTATGAGGTTTATACATATCTGTATAACACACATTTTCTTACTGTTCATGAGGTGAGATGCGCTCTGCTGGATTAGAGAAGACACCAAATATGCTGAATTGGTTCCCAGTGTTCCCAGTTAGGATTTAATCCATCGTTGGGAATGTTTAACAGGTATTTCTTTACTTTTTTCTTATTACAGGAAGTAATCACTTAGACATCTTAAGAAATGATTTAAGAAGAACAGTGTGTTAGGTGTAATATTCTTGTATTATTATTATTATTATTATTATTATTATTATTGTTATTACTCAATCACTGAAAATTATTTGACATTTAGATGAATAAAGAGTATATTCATAGCATCTAATATGCTCTAATAATCACAGTGTACAGGATTCTCTATCTAAGTTAAATAGATATGCAGAACTAAATCCTCTGTCTCTATTTCAGATACAGTAAATATAATCTCACAAAAAAACCAATTCAGTTTCAGCTCGTCCCAAATCCATCCACATCACCAGTGTTTTTTAATCCATCATTGGAAATATTTAGCAGGAATTTCTGTACCTTTTTTTTTTTTTCGTATTATGGGAAATAATTAGGCTACTTAAAGCCAAAACATGGTATCGGTGCTAAAAAAGTCTCACTTAGATGAAAAAGTGAATTTTCAGATCGGATAATCTAACATCATTTTTCATAATACTTAATGATTCTCATCTCCTGATCCATGCTTAGTTTTTTGGATATATTCATACACATTTATATTTTCATCAGATCAAAAAGAAACACATTTGCTAAATACAATATCAGCATGTTTTAGTGTCCAGAACGTTTTGAATTTGAATCTTTCAACGGTCTTAACTGTCATTCTAATGAAACTCGGCCGATTTTAGATTTCACATGAAAATACATAAACCTGGAAAAAGTGTATATTGCAACATGAATTTGAGATGGTTACGGACACTACAGATTTTTTTGCTTTTCAGGCTTTTACCAAAAACCAGTTTAAGCAAGAATTTTCACAGGTCATATGCTTCTAGCGCTTACACCAATTTTAGTGTCAATACTTATAAATAAATATGAATAATTAGAATTTTAATCGATAATTGTTTAAAGCGAGACAGTATAACGCTGAAAAATAGCCATTTTTGGGGCCACATATAAAATCATCTCTTCAAAATGGCAGAAGTTAGCAAATTGGTCACTTCCATGCTGCGTAAACTTCAGAAGTAACTTCCTTTCTGTATTATATGTATAACGTGAAAAAAAATAAAATAAATAAAAACAGCACCAATACGTGTTTTGGCCGTTAGACTTCCTAAAAAATGTCTTAAGGAGAACAATGTATTTAATGTGTAATAATGTGCTTGTCTGGGGGAAAAAAAGAGTCATTATTATTTATTTATTATTTTAATTATTATTATTATTATTATTATTATTATTATTATTATTATTATTATTATCATTATTACTGAATCAATGAGAACTATTTAACACTTGATGATTAGAATTAAAGAGTATATTTATAGCATCTAATATGCCATAACAAGCACAGTGCACTGGATTCTCTGTCTAAGTTAAATAGATATGCAAAACTAAATCCTCTGTCTCTATGTCATTTACAGTAAATATATTCTTACTGGAAACAAATTGAGTTTCAGCTCGTCCCAGATCCATGCTCAATGTTTAAAAGTGAACGTGCTGTCCCCAGGAGCTCCCTCGGATATCTCCGTGTCCCTGTGCGTGAACCTGCGTGGATGCGCTGCGGGTTTCTTCTCTCTAACCCGCTCCTTAGATGAGCGCAGATTTGGAGACGCGGTCAGACGAACCTTCTCTCCTACTGCTGCTGCTGTTCCTTCTTCCTCTTGTTCTTCTTTTGCGCCATCACTCCCCGAGCCGGCGCTTTCATCCGTCAGTGATGTCCGTACCGGGAGTGTGAGAGAATCCCAGGCTGGTGTGGGGCCTGGTGGCGCACGGCTCGGGTGCGCGTCTGATGAAGACCTCCAGCTCGGTTCTGTTGGGTCTAGCCAGGATGATGATGATGATGATGATGATGATGGTGGTGATGCTGATGATGATGATGTGTCCGTGCTGTTGGTGTGTGAGAGGTCAGCATCACTGGCTGCGCTGGTGTTCTGCGCGTCTTTAGGGATGGCCCCTGACGCACAGCCGGGAATGACGGGCCGCCTCGGGGAAGATCCAGGAGCAGTCGGCTTCCAGATCAGACTGTAGTACACAGCCAGGATGATGGCAGCCAGAGACACGGACAAAACATAAGCGAACACTGTAGCCAACCTGACCCAGTGCTGGTTGGTCCGAGCGGCCATTTTCGCCTTCTTGTCGCCGGTGTATGTGGCTGGTTTGCCTCGTTCATCCGCAATACTCCGGTCCTTCATCATCCACTGCTCTCTCTCTCTCTCTCTCTCTCTCTGTCTCTCAGCTCAGGAAACCCGTCTCCCCTTTATCCCGCACACCTCCAGCCATCCCTGACCTTCCCATCCTCCAGTCTCCAGGAGGGTCTGATGATGATGATCAGTGAGGCGAGATGTTATGTGATGGGAGGATGAACAGCTTCTCCAGATGCATTATTTCACTGAAAGGCGGAGCCTCCTACTGGCGGGAAAGGAGGAGGAAGGGGACTTTAAAACAGACCGCTCGGAAATTAGAACGTAAATGGCGTCAAACTAAATTGATA
>JAOVVA010000035.1:12340297-12383451 GCA_028565275.1 Leiocassis micropogon | reverse complement strand
CTAAAGTTCACATCTGGAACACATCTGCAGTTTGAAGGTAAACAGTTTTACTCTGATAACCTGCTAATTCCAGATCAACACTTTCACCAGAATTATGTGTACATGTGCATTAAATGTTGAATATTTCAATCACTCATCTTCTATATCGCTTTAACCTGTATTCAGGGTTGGGGGGGCCTGGAGCCTATCCCAGGAGACTTAGGGCACAAGGAAGGGTACACCCCAGACTGGGTGCTAATCCATCACAGGACACACACACAATCTCCGGGCAATTTGGGAATACCTGGAGGAAACCCACCAAACACGGGGAGAACATGTAAACTCCATGCACACAGAGACGGGAATCGAACCCGGACCCTGGAAGTGCAAGGCGACAGTGCTAACCACTACACCACCGTGTCGCCTTTAATATTTCACATTATTGATATTTAGTATCATTTTTGTTTATTTGCTGATTTCATGTTTATTTGTAAAGGTGATGTCTACGTAAAAGAGATGAAACCCTATCATACACCTGGAACACTTAATAAGAACACAGACCCTGTTACACACCGGAGCTCAAAAGAGTTTTAATAAAATAAACTTCCTTTAATTTTTCTATAACAGTATTTGCCACCAATAAAAACGTTTAGTTTTTAATAAATCATCTAAAATGTATTTTTTCCCTACTTGTGTACTTCATTATATGTTTCAGCGTGTAGTGTTATTAATTAATTAATTAATTAAGTTATTAGTTTGTTGTTTATTGTTTATGTTTGTCCTACAGGTTGTGACTGTCCTAATCCGGTGGGTCTGTTATTCTGGCTCTCTGTTATTAGAGTTGGAGTCCTTGGCTTCACTATTTTTCTGATGATCCTTATTTTTTTTCAAATTCAGATTAAAATAAATGTAATAAATAAAGTCTGCTGCTTCAGTGTTTTTAGATTTTTGCATCAGATGTTACTTTGTTATACTGAAGTATAATTACGGACATTTCATAAGTGTCAAGGGCTTTATTGACACATAGTTTATGTAAAGAGTCAGATTTTGCAGTGTTGATCCTTCTTTTTCAAGACTTCAATGCACCCTGGCATGCTGTCAATCAACCTCCTTTTTTTTGTTTTTTTTTTGTTTTTCCTCCCACCTCTTGAGGATCGATCACAATGGGATTAAGGTCTGGAAAGTTTCCTGGACATGAACCCAAAATTTCTATGTTTTGTTCCCACTTAGTTATCACTTTTACCTTATGGTGAGGAGCTCCATCATGCTGGAAAAGGCCATCAAGTAGAACCGCCCTCAGTCACGACATGGAATACTAATGTTTAACAATCAGGTTTATTATCATTTGCTCCCTGACCTGGGCTCTGAGACTGAGACGTGTTTTGAGACTATGAGCTATTCTGTGCTGAAAATTTTAAATATGCATATTCGACATTTAGCATATATTATATGCCATCTATTGATTAATGTACTGTTTATAAGGATCAGAAATGAAAGGAAAGGAGTGGAAAACATAGTACTGGGGTATGTGAGGAAAATGGGGAAGATGTGTAAGCAGAAGTAAGGTTTGAAGATATGTAAAGATTAGTACTAATATCATAGTCTTAACTACCATTAACATTACAGATAAAGTTAATAATGAAAATGATAATAATAATAATAATAATAATAGCCATATTTTAGTGGATATAATTGAATAAGTAAGAATAAAAGAGGAAAAATACATTTGAGACTTAATGCTGACAAAGAAAAGGGAATTTGGATCAGAAACTATGAAATTTTAGCAGAAAGAAAGTGACCATGTTAAGAATGGACAAGTTTCTTTCTTAGTATAATGTATAATGGAAAATCCTAAGACTAACTTCCCCTTAAGCAGCAGTAAGTTCCAGTTCTGACACAGATCGTCAAACATCTTTGTTCCTAGATTACGTGCCTTCATTTTAGAACAAAAGTCCGTGACAGGCATAAAGATTATTATTTATCAGGATCTGTTATCACAATAACAGGTGACTTGGGGTATAAGAGAGCTGTCAGAGTGATGGATACTGGGGGAAAAAATGTAGGCAGAGTGTGAGCCGGTGGCAAACAAATATAGACGTATCTTACAGCTTATATACAGTAAAAATGAATCAATTGATATGAATCAGTAGTATGAGCATTTTATAGTGAAATAAGTCCTTATTGTAAAATAATAGATTAATATATAACATACAAATTTTGACTTTTCAACATACTAAAAAGTGTCTCACCAATTATCAGATAGGATCATATAACTCCATTTTTCATCATACTTAAGGCTTCTTATCTCCCGATCCAAGCTTCTTTTTTTTTGTAAATATACATACACAGAAAAGAAACACATTTGCTAAATAAAATTTCATCCCCTTTTATATTTTAGTGTCCGTTACTTTTTTGAATTCAAATCTTTCAACGATCTGAACTGTCATTCAGATGAAACTTCTAAAATGCGAAATTAAATTTAAGATATTGTAAGATGAATTTGACATGGTTACGGACTCTACAGGTTTTTTTTGCTTTTTAAGCTTTTATCAAAAACCAGAATGCTTTAATTTAAGCAACAATTTTTACAGGTCATATCCTTCTATAAGCTTACACCAATGTTAGTATCAATACTAATACTAATTTGGTTGACTAATTATAGCTGAGTATAAACAAGCAAATCATAGGCCACATGGGGGAAGAGGTTATTTTAAATAAAAAAATTACTTACACATTTTATAAAAGGGTCAGATGAAAAAGAGTGGAACAATGTGATCTGGTGAACTGGGGATCTGGTAAAAAAAAATAAAAAATTCCCCCATGTGAATAATTAAGATATTAAGAGAATAAGGGAGGGGAAACATAGGCTTGATGTATAACAAAATAATCAAGGTCGCTGAATAAACATAACATAACATAATTAATTAATAATGGATAAAAAGTGGATCAGACAAAGAAAAAGAGGAGGAACAACAAGGTAGTGTTCAGGTATATAAACTTGTGTGAGTTACTCTCAGACTTGTTCAGATTTTTTGGGGGGGTTTATGGATTTTTTTTATTTGGTCTTCTAGGCTAGAATGTGGTTGTTGATACATAAAAGAAAAATTGTGATTTTAGCCTTTTCTCAACCCATAGTGTATATAGTCATTTTGTTTTTGTCTGGTATTTTTTTGGGTTAATTGATGAAAATTAGAAGCACACATGCAGAGGCTTGATTTTTTTTTGCCACAACAACTCGAAGAAATGAGAGCAGCAGCTTCCCGAGGGTGATATTTATTAAAATACAGTTCCATGAACAAGGTTACCAAAACCAGGAATGTTAATCCAAAATCCAAGAAAGTGTAAGAAACAGTCGAGAGTTGGGCGATCTACAAGTGGCAGAAACTAAATCAAAAAGTGGATATGTAGATTTGAGGTGATATACAGAGTGGATAAAAAGTAACTAGGCATTAAAAATGGTAATAAAGTTCATATTATTATACAAATTTATTTAAACAAATTGCACATGTACTTTATTAAATGGGAAAATGAAAGCAAAATTGTATAGTTTAAACGTAGGCACCGGTGGCATCAACCTGTTTCCTCAAACGGTCGGGGATGGAATGTCTTCTGGAGGAAGTCGTTTGGGACATTGCTGAGAACCTCCTGAACCCGTGCCTCCAAGTCCTACCGTGGGCGAGACTTCGTCCTGTATACGTCCTCCTCACAGGAAAAAATCACATGGAGTGAAATCTGGACATCTTGGAGGTTGTTCATGAGGTCCGTGTTGTCCCAGCCATCGTCCTGAAAGATTCTGGTCTAACCACGCACACACAGTAAGAGCGAAATGCAGTGGTGCACCATGTGGTGGCGCTCCAGTGATGCTACAAGTTCTATAGCCATTAAATATTGACTAGTTCATTTTCACCCACAAGTACTGAATAACCAAGCCTACATTTTTGCAGAAATATAATATGATATATTGCTCCAAAAACTGCTCCAAAAACTGCTACGACTGCTCCAAAAAAAATGCAATACAGTTAACAGCAGCTGGACTCTAAGTGAGCAGAGTTTCTTTGAAACCAGTCAAGTGTGGCTTTAATCATTTACACACTGAAATGAGCAGGAAACAAATGATTCGTCCTCTTGCTCATTAACACGATGATAAAAAAAAATGCAGATTTTTTTCCCTTTCATTTGTTAAATAAAATAACAAATATAGCTATATATATATAAACCTTGAGTATTTTTTGTGTATTTCAATATGAAATCTACCACATTTTTTAAGAGACGAAGAAAAAAACCCATACAAACATACACATACCACTTTTTAATATTAAATTAATATTTTGAATTGAACGTATAAAAATTGTTTGGATAGAAAACATAGGTGCAAAATAATAATATTTAATAAATAACTCACTTACAATTAACTTTGTATATGTGCACAGTATATATTTTAATCACAATGATTAAATATTATTATTATATATTATTATGTACAATAATACAAATATTTATTTATTTACTTTCTTTCATTATTTGTTTGTTTGTTTGTTTGTTTGTCTTTATCTGTGTTTTAATAGAACAGGCCATGCTGGAAGAAGGATAACATACTACAATAAATACACAATGAAATAAAATTGTACATTACAAATATATACAAAATATATAAATAAATAAATATAAAAATAAATGCAAAAAAAATTTTTTAAACTATTTTCCCTAAAATGTCATTTTTGTGTTAAATGACAAATTCTATTTAGATTTTTTGTTTTTATTTTATTTATTTATTTATTTATCTCTAAATATTCAAGATATTTATCTTATACATTAGTTCATCTCATCTCTCCACATCACTCGATCAGAGGAAGTTAAACTACGCTGCTCAGGTTTGAAAACACAAAGTCGAGTTGAGAGAAATCAGAAGTTTCTGTTTTGGGCTCAGCACCTGAAGCGAGGTGTTCAAAGGCACTCTACACACACACACACACACACACACACTCTCAAAGAGAGCAGGACAGTGAAGTCTGAAACCTTTCTGATCTTTTATCTTCACTCAGCCGTGCTTAGCATTCTCGGGCTAATGAGATAAGCGCAGAGGAGACAAAGGCGAGCCGAGAGCGCCGGCGTGTTTCAGAGACTCATGTTGTGACGAACCCTGGAGGTGTCGAGGACCTGATCTTGACTCGTCCTCGCCTCACACTGCCAAGCTCAAGAACAAAAGGCGCTGGGTTTCCCCTCGGCCCCTGAGCTGCTGATCTTTGAACTCCCCACTTACACACACACACACGGCCCAGTGGCCCAGCATGCAGCAGACCAGCGGAGCCGACCCCAACATTGCAGCATTAGCATTGTAAATGCAGTCAGTGTGTGTGTGTGTGTGTGTGTGTGTGTGTGTGTCTGTACTAGGATTAAAGAAGTTGCATACATGGGCTCTGAATGCAAATACGTATATACACACACACACACACACACACACACACACAATGTACAGAAATACCTGAAGGCCTACGCACACACATACACACACACATACACACACACAAATTAAAATGAAAGCTTTATTTTGGAAAACTTGAAATTGTGTATTAATTGAACAAAAAATAAGCACTTTATTATAAAAGTTGCAGTAAATTCTGAACCTGTAAATAAACAAACAAACAAACACACACAGAAACAGACAGTCGGTCAGACAGTCAGACAGACAGATGCATGCTTTGGAGCGCTGCTACTTTTTGCTGCTTTTCTTTGTTTTTTGTTTGTTTGTTGTTATACATATATTAATTAGTACATTAAATACATTAAGATAAATAAAAGTAATTCAGTGGTTATTTATTTGGACTAAGTCTCTAAAGGATTAAAAATAAACTACTGAAAATCACTGAACACTCATTGTAACACTTTATTATTATTATTAATATTATTATTATTAACTTTAATGTTTGTTATTGTGTTTAGAAACCTTTTATTTCTGACATTTTTCTAGAAATAATGGTGGAATAACAAATTGAAATGTAAATTTTCCTGTTTACATAAACATTTCCTGATTGTTTAAGGACAAGAGTGTGTAAACAAAAAATTAAAAAGAGAGAGAATTTATTTAAAACAGAGTGTGTGGATGTTACTGAGTCATTTTCACGGTCGGTTTTAAGATTCTCGTACAGATTTAAAAGTGTAAAGAGAAGTGGCGCAGGAGGACAGCGCTGCTCTGAACAGATGCAGACGCCTCGTCATTTATTTAACTTTAATCTGTCCTGTTTATACTGTGTAGGGTCGCAGGGGGGCCTGGAGCCAATCCCACGGAGATCAGGGGACAAGGTGGGGGACAACCTGGATGGGGCAGCAAGTCATCACACACACACACACACACACACACACACTGTACCACACTACACTTCCAAGTTTCACAAGGAAAAGAGAGAGAAGTGTGTGTCTGTGTGTGTGTGTGCGCGTGTGTGTGAGGACTGTTCTGGAATAATGTATTTAGTGTTCCGGTAGTTTGAATTGAGAAGGGTGTGTTTGAGGTGGCTAACTGGTGGTGGTGGTGGGGGGTTGAGGTATTATATAGCTATTTGGTTGGTGTGTGTTGGGGGGGGGGGGGGGGGTGATATGTGGGGGGGGATTGTGGGTGAAACAGTCATGACTGTGCACCTGGAACAAAAGGTGCTGTGAAAAACCCGCAAAAGGCAGACAGTGAGAGGTGTTAAAAGTCACTCCAGAACAACGAGGACCTGATACACACCACGTCAGGTACATACAGGACCTCGTCTCACACTCTGCACCATGTACACACCTCGTCTATACACTCTCACTCTCACTCTCTCTCTCTCTCTCTCTCTCTCTCTGTCTAATCCACAAACCTGTACAACACAGTCTGACCCAATGTGTAATCAGGCTCAGGGTCGAGGTTTGAGCGTTATTTAGTGTATTTAATAAAGGTTCACACGCAGCATATAAGAGACCCCTTCATTTGGGAATATTTTTTCCAAGCATTGTTGAATATGTTATGCTTTTAAAAAAATTATATTAATAACCACAAAAAAAATTAACATTCATTTAAACAAAATGGAATACACCACAAACCTCACATGTGCAAGCTTTGTGCAATGTTTTAAAATCTTACAGAAAGCACAGGAGTCTACAGAACCCCAGCATTTATGAACATGTAACGAGGCAAGCTGGCTGTGTGTCCGAAACACGAAAAACAAATGTGTGTTTGTGTGTGTGTGTTTGTCCTATACAGGAAAATATAAGAAAGCTAAGTTCGACTGAAGGACTGAACACACACACATATATGTTTACACAGTCTGGTTTTTATCTTTACATATAAAAGGACTGCTTTTGCACTACTGCACTTTACAGATGGACAATAACACAGCGGCTCATTGCCTGCACATTGCTCATTCCATACTTCATACAGTTCTTACTTTCTTACAGTCTTACAGTATTTTTACATACTTTAAATATTTCTACTTTTCCTATTAGCGTTTATTCCTCGCCTCCTTACTTCCTTTTATCTTTTCAAGGTTACTATCAGTCGTGTAAGCGTTTCACTGTGTATCAGAGTGTGTATGGTTGTGTATGTGACAAATAAATATTTTAATTTAAATCTGAATTTGAAGTTGTTTATGTAAAAACGTACAGCTGTGCGGAACAGTACATTTCATAATCTCTGAGAAATCTCAGTACTGTTGTCATTTCACCTTTTACTAATTTAACTTTTTATTCGTAGATGTATGTATTACATGAGTGAAAGTAATAAAAACAAATAAGGATATGTATAATTCAAATAAATTGAAAGAATAGAAAATAATTCCAGGTAGCAATAAAAAAAAAAAAATAGTACATATTAATTTTAATATTCATGAAAGTAATCATTTATTCACTAACTGGAGAAAATAGAAATAATATCATCAAAATTCTTAAATACTGACAAATCATTTTCTATAACATTGACTTTAAGAAAAAATGTTTTTTGTTTCACCTTTAAAGGTGTATTTTACCTTTTATTTAGAAGTCCTGGGCGATTGTGTCACGTGTCAGGAAGTGAGGCAACTGGAATCTTTATAAGGTGACTGAAAATCCTAATATGACCATTTGATCTGGTTTTATTATGATACAAATGTTATATTTTCGTATCTTTAATTTTAAACAAAATATGTTGATGATGTACCAGCTTTAAGTACATTTTAATAAAAAAAATATTATTGCTGTATTTAAATGTGCTTTTAAGAATGAAGTATTTCAGCTTGTATCAAATTTAATTTTTATCATGAAGTCACCATTATTCAACTTTTTAAGTTTATATTTTTTTATTTACACAAATTATTTTTGTGTAAGCCCTGGAATGGCCACTGGATATTTATTAGTTTGTCTTATAATTATTATTATTTTTGTAAGAAATTTAATTTTGTATAGTTTTCAATATTTTTCACACTTTCTGAGACAGGCGTAGCTCAGTGATTAAGGCATTAGACTACAGTTTAGAAGATCCCAGGTTCAAATTACTGAGATGCACCTCTTGAGTAAAGTCCTCAGATGTATAATGCAGTAGCAAGAAAAAAGTAAGTCGATCTGAATAAAAGTGCCTGCTAAATGCTGTTTAACATTTTGCCTCTTCAAAATATTATTTCAAATATTTTAGTAAATTACATTTTCTTCCAAAATAAATAAATAAATAACATATCTAACACTTTAGGTTAAAGAAAAAAAATTGCAGAAACGTGTAAAAAAAAAAATTTTTTTCTTGAGGTCTGGAGAAAGCCGATGCCTGTAAAGTGTTCAGAGATATACAGTAAGGAGATGTTCAGTGATTGACAAGCCGCGACAGTTTGTGTGACCTTAAAAAAAAAACCATTTGATGCTCATTAGTGCTGCAGTGAAATGGAGACGCCCATGGCATTGATGGCCTTTTGGTGAATGGACACACACACACACACACACACACACACTGCGGGTATGTGCGTGTTCTCCAACCCTGAGACAAAAAGTCGCAAAGTGGGTGATTGACAATTTCAATGACAATTTCCTGGAGGAGGATCTTCTCGTTTCAAATGAACTCGGCTCGGATTCGGATCAGTTTCTGAGTCATGGAGTGAAGTCGCATCCACACACACACACACACTGCTCCATCTTTGCGTCTAACACACGCACACACACACACCTGAGTGGTAGGAGCTGCTTTGTATTAAAGGTAAGATTATGTTTGTAACTTATTGGAATTCCGTTTAAACGCAGCGCACGGGGCTCGAGCTCTTTGATTTGATTTTAAATTTGAATTGAAACACTTCAAACGCCGGAATTTGTTTTGTTGTTTTATTCCCAAGCCGAGGTAACGCGCGTGTTCTCTGACTGTTTTATATTAATCATGTGGCTGATTAACTGATTAATGTGCTGAAAATAAAACCCGCTGATTTTCCGACAGGGATGATTAAATGATTTAATGCGGTCTTAAATTCTTTAATATTCATTTATTTGAGATTAAAAGTGCAAGATCAGCTGTTTGATTTTCTTTTCTTTTGTTTTTTTTCCCCTCAACTCCAAAATTGCTTTTGTAATTTAAATATTATTTATTTACCACCTTTTTTTTGTTTCATGCATTTCTCTAGTTTTGACGCTTCATCACTGTACTGATACTGATATTTCATAAGCCTGAAACTTTTCAAGTGAGAAAGTGCATATTGAATATTTAACAATATTAATATTTTTTAATATTGTTGTGTAAAAACGTTCTGAATATGTTGAGAAATCTTTGCTTATAAAAGCAGCCATGGTCACTATAGATGTTTTAGTTTATTGGTCTTGTTTATTTTTTACCTCCAAAGGTTTCTTAAGTGTCTCTCTTTTAGTTTCTCACTAAATAATTTTATTTAAAAATATGGAAAAACAGTATCTTTTTAATTTTGACACATCACAGATTCACTACTTTGGTTTAATATATTGCAAGGAATATTTTAATCATGATAAGCGATGACTAAAGACCTATCTTAAAAAAAAAACAAAAAAAACCTTCCCAACAGTATTTGACTAGTAGATAGTACCCCAGTGTAATGCTCTATCCAATGATGGAAACTTTTAGTTCACTTTGTAAGTTGCTGTGGATAAGCGCGTCTGCCAAATGCCTACATGTAAGTGCTAATACATATGCCGTTTTTGTCCACATCATTCATGCCAATCCAATGTTCTCCTTGTGTTCTTCGGTGCAGGCATGATTCCGAGGAATGAGGTGGTGCTCTCCGTCCTGGAGGAGCTCCAGGAGGCCACAGAATCTGTTGGCTTGGATGCCCTGATAAAAGTGGCCCTTGAGGTGGAGCAAGTACTTGCTCCTTTTCACCTCCCAACAGTGCTGTGCTCAGAGATCTCTTCTTGGATGGGCATCGATGCTATGGCTCACAGACTTTACCCTGAAGATGCCCCGGCTGGCCTGCTTCCTCTGGTCTGCAAAGGGGAGGGTAATCTTCTGTTTGATGCCGCCAGCATGCTTCTGGTTGGTTCCACAAGCCTGAGCTTGGAGCTGCAGGTCAGGACAGTGGTGGAGATGCTCCTGTGGAAACAGTACTACCTGTGTGGCATGATAGACTCCAAGGTCATGCTGCAGGCTTCCAGGTTTTCGCTCTGTGCTGAAGAATCGCAGGATATGCTTAAGCTGCCTATGCAGGTTCTGGAGGCCATCTTTGATGCTGACGTCAAGGCTTCTTGCTTTCCGAGCTCTTTTGCAAACATGTGGCATGTATATGCTCTGGCTTCCGTCCTTCAGTGCAACATCTACTCCATTTACCCTATGTATAACCACAAGATCAGGCCCTATTTCAATCGTCTGATTCGTCCCAGAATGTGGCCCAAGGACTCTGAGCCTCTGACCATCCACATAATGTGGTCTGGTGAGCTTGAGTCTGACTCTGTGTTCAAACCACGCAACTTTGTGGCCTTAATCCCTGCCAGTGATCTGAAAATTGGAAGTCCAGGGAGTGAGCAACGGATGTCATCGGTTCCCGATGGCAAGTCCCTGGATCTATTAAACGAGGAAGCACAACTCTCCTACTCCACCCTGAAAGACAAGTTCAACATCACGAAAAGCACCTTCTATCGCTGGAAGAGGCAAAGCATGGAGTATCATAAGAAATCTGTCGCCAGGTATGAAGCCAAACACTTTTTCCAGTCCTGCTACAAAGAAGGCAAGCTCATTCCCCAGAACCAGTTCAGAGAGTTCTTTCCAGAAATCTCCAGATCCACATATTATGCCTGGAAACATGAGCTCATGGCTACTGGAAGTATTGGTTCTGGAGGTTCCACTGGAGAGGTGAGTCCTGGAGATAGCAACGAGCAGGACTACTGGTCCTCTCCTGAGAGCATGAAGCAGCCCATCCAGGAAACCTTCACCAGCATGTTGGCACAGAAGTCTGAGAAACTGGAAGGAGATCGATTCCAGAATGCAGCCCTGATGCAAGAAGCAAAGAAAAGCCTCCAGAACTGTATTGCCACCAACACATCATTTCCCTACCGCATTTTCAAACGAAGGTTCCCAGGAATCTCAAGATCAACTTATTACAATTGGAGGAGGGAAGCTCTGCTATTTACACCATTCAAAGATCTATCAGGTAGTGGGGAAGAAAGCATGGATCCGGATAAAGTCCAGAATTCAAGAGGGAAGCCATTGCCAGCGGGTTTGCTGACGAGTCACAGAGTAATCCCTAGAGTTCGTCTTTCGAAATGCAGTCAGAAGACTCTCCGGCTGATCTACCTGCAGAAAAAGAAACTCAGAGAGGAAGCCAAAGCATGTATTCAGAATTCCAAGATGCCATTGTTCAAATTCAAGCTCAAGTTCCCGTCAATATCATCGTCGTATTATTGGCTTTGGAGGAATAAGAAAGCTGAGAAAGAGTCTGCGGTGAGTTTTGATACTGATGAACTGGAAAGTGTCAACGCCACAGGAGAGGTTCTGAAGCAAGAGGAGAATCAGGAAAAGTTTACTTTTGATGCAAATGCAGAGTACTTGAACAACCGTACGATCAACGCCAGCCCTGAGTTCTCCCCATCATATTATCCTCTTTCTGACAAAACCAACAGCAACGAGCAAATTTTTGTGATGGATGTTGTGGCGTTGGCGAACTTTAAGGCTAAGGCCAAACTTTTTCTCCAGCAGCGTTTCGAGGAGAAATCTTTTCCTACTTTCAAAGAGTTCAGGTCCTACTTTCCTCTTACTCCACGCTCCACTTATTATATGTGGAAGAGGGCTTTGCATCATGGTGTGCCTTTAGTTCATGGATAATTTTTTTCATTAAATGCCTTAGGTTAACGTGTCATCCATCACTCCTCATGTATATATTGTTTTTTTACACACTTCTCATCGACTTGAGTCCAGCATCCAGGTCATTTCTGCTCTACCACAGTGTAATTGCAGTTCATGCATCTTAATTGTGTCCCCCTTTGTTCCCCCACTTGACTTGACCACTTGGTTGCAGCTCAAGGACATTTGCATGTGTGTGAAATCAGACAGTCTGTTTTACACGCTCCTGATGGCCCTCAGGCAAAAGGCAGTTCAAAGACACGGATATCTGGATTTCAAATGACTCTTTTGTTTGAGCTTTGGCCTTTGCTTTAAATTTTAAATTGACTCCAATCATCCGTTTCTGTGCTTGTATTTCATTTTAAATGTTTTGAATCATTCCTTTTTAAAAAAAAAAAAAAAAACTAAAAGAGGAAAATGTATTTTTTTTTTTTTTTGGCTAAATCCAAGAATCTCAAGAACAAATCCATGACGTGTACATTTCATTTTTCCAACTACACATAGTGATTTTTTCTTTTTCTTTTTTTTTTTTACACATATATTTTTGTATTGGGATTAATTTCACTTCGGCTACAAGGTACTTTTTTTTTTTTTTTTTTGCACATTTGTTCACTGTTCACTTTTGTAAAAGTAAAAAAAAAATGGAGTTCTGCTCTTCTTGCTGCTGCTAAATTTTGGGCAAAGGTTTTCTTGTTTACTAAGATGCAAGATAGTTACGTGTAAAGCTTTTTGTTCTACTACCTATTTTGCTTAATGATTTGCAGAGCTCAAAGTTGTGGTTAAAAGGTGCTAACGTGACATTTTATTTAAGAATCTATTTTGCAGCTTTTTGTTTTAATGCGCAAGATTTTTGTTGTTAAATTTGATTTAAATTCCTGCTTACGGAGAGATCTTAGTGATTTGTGAGGAATTATAATGCAGGAAATAAATCATGTACCCATTCCATGGTGTGCTCTTCTTTCTTTTCTTTTTTATTTAAAAAATGTTTTATTCAAGAACAATAATAATAGTAACAACAATAAATAAATAAAATAAGAATGTATGCTTGTGAGAGACTTACAGATATACATGCTGGTCCAAAAGACTGCATCTGCTTTCATGAGGCTTTTTTTCTGTATAAATTTTGATATTTTTTCTGTATATATATTTTTTTACTGTTAATTTTTTATTTTTACTTCAAGACCCAAGATGGCAAAACTAATAGTATAGAAAGTTACTGAACTAATACCCAACTTTTTTTGTGCTAATGGAGGAAATAATCTCCATATGCAAGATTTAATTTGTACTTTTAAATACAGTTTTCTTTCCTCTCTGGTTCCAGGCTTTTCATCTGCCTTGTAAAATAAGATTAAGCTTATTCACAGTGTTTAAAAAAGGATATTATTTTTAAGTGTAGGTCATTAAAATTAATTTGGAGTTACTCATTTTAAAACTTTTATTAACTAGTAATGTTTTTATTTTTAATGAAGATGCTTTTTTTTGTGTTGTCTTTAATGTCACTAATAGCATAATGTTCTAGGGTTTGAGCAGATGGATCATTTCCAACGTGGGAGCATGCACATTAGAGTGTGTAGTTTACTGTGATTACATTTTCATTTGCCTTCATTTACGACATACAGTTTTTTTTAATGAAAGAAGTGGCGTGAGCATTTTTTGTCTAATTTCTCATAAGTCTTTCTACCCTTATTTAACCCGGTAGGAGAATTTTGCTGTCCCACATTTAAATAAAATTTGTAGGTCACTCCTTTATAATTCATGCAAATAAAATGTCCAAATATTTCAAAACTTTAAAACACCTAACCTTTTTTTTTTTTTCTTCAAAAAGTAGGTTTTTCCATGTCTTGTTCTAGATAAAATAATAAAATGTGTCTGTGAGTGTCGTACACTTATCTGTAATTAATTCCCATTCCCATGTTTTTGCTTCATTTTTACTCCGGTGTAATTCTGTTAGCGGACACCAGATAGCAGTAGCATGTTGCGTTTAGGGCGTCCAAAGTGCTGTTGGTTTTGTGCAGAATTTCAAAATAAGGTTATTATTTTTTTGTCCAAAATAGGTTATACTAACAATAGTAATTCATGTCATAGTGCAAGCTTTAGTGCATCATCTTTATGGACACACACACGCCACTAAACACCGTCTTTCTTTAGGCCTCTTTCTTATAAATACGGTACATCTCATTCCCAGCTTTCATGCTCTGTGTGAGTGTGTGCGCACACGCTTGTGTTTATGCAGGTCTTTACCAGTCAGACGCACTAACCATATGTCGGCGTTGTCGGATCCAATCGTAATCTTGTGTCTCCCTCGAATAGATCCTTTGCTCCTGGGGATGTTGTGACAGCGAGGTATTTTGCGACTGTACACGCCGATGCTCGTGTTTCTCCTGCATCTCCTTCATCTCAGAGTTTCCCGCTGGAGCTTGAAGGAAATGAAACGTTTCTCTCTGGTACACTGTAACACTGTGCATCCAAGTAAAGCATATTAAGCTTTCTGGCTCTTCCTTTATCGTTCTGACAAGAAGTTTGGGATGGCGGAGACTAGTCGACTAGCCAAAGAGTACCTGCGTTCATTAGTGACTTCTGTGGGGACGTCATGTGGTCAGTGTGACAGTCTGACAGGAAATAAAGCAGCTTTTAAAGAAAATATTTGCCAGATTTTCAGAATTAGAGGCCAATGGTGACAGTTGTATTTATTCCCATTTTTCACAACCATGGTAAATATTCACACACTTTGGGCAATTTGGGAACGCCAATTATCCAACCTGCATGTCTTTGGACTGTGGGAGGAAACCGGAGTGCCCAGAGGAAACCCACCCAACATGTGGAGGACATGCAAATTCCACTCATGCTAACCCGAGGTGGGAATTGAACCCGGACCCAGGAGGTGCGAGGCGACAGTGCTAACCGCTCCGCCACCGTGATGCCTATTATTATTATTATTCAGAAACCTTTTATGGATGAGGGGTGTACAAACTTTTGCCTATTATTGCATGTTATATAAAAATGCCCAAGCTTATTAAATAAAGTGCTTGGGATATTTAATAAAGAGGATTGGTCTGTTTTTATTTCAGATTAATTTGTTTAGCATGATCACTCGGGCCTGTCTAATCAGACACACTAATAGTAGATTAGACACACCGCTGCGCGTCTGATTATTTTCATTAATCTGTTTTACAATTACCAGCCACCGTGCCTGCTGTACTTGTGTGAGTGTGTGTGCGCGCATGCTATACCCAGACAGGAAGCGGGTAAAGATGCCAAACGAAGCCTTTTTTATCCAACGTTCCTTTCTCTGATTTCGCCGCGTCTTCTCCTCTGCTATTCCATATTCTTCTCGTTAAGCCTGCGGGCTCCTTCACTGGAAGTGTGTAATTGCTCGGTTAATTACGCACTCGTGTAGATGGTGAAACCGAGTGTAAATATCGTTTACAGACAATCATTCAAAGGATTTCCTGTTAGCAAAGAGAACAGCGCGCCTCGAAGCTTTGCGATCCGACGCAGGTGAGAGAAAGGAACAGAGCCGACGATCCTCGCGGAGCTCTACAGAGGCGGTCTCGTGTTCCTGCTGCACGCGACATGCTAACGCTTGTCTTTTCGCTCTTTAATATTACAACTTGTTGTAAATTTTTTGAACAACAAAAAGATGGGTTAAATTGCAAAAACGAATAACGTGCACAGCTCTATTAACGACTGACTTCAGTCCTATTGTGAAATTCGAGCAAGAAAAGTGTAGTACAGTACTTTCCTGTTTCAGGTCAGGGCGTGTCACAGGGCTCAGCCACGCCCTGACCTGAAACAGGAAAGTACTGTTAACTAATAACTGATGTTGATTAGTTTCTTATGACAGAGTGTCACAAAGTGTTTTAATTCCAAACCTGAGACTGGCAGCTGGAATGCTGTTACAGAAAATTAATCAATGAATTTTGTTGGTGCTGTGGTATGATTATATTATATACAAACTTACAGTAACATGAAAAAACAGATAAGACTTAATTAACAACATTAAGTAAAAATGGAAAGGGAAGTTCCTTACAAAACATCATGTGGATCTAGACTTTCCATTTTGACTTAATGTTGTTGTACGTTTGCTTTCAGGTTTTTTTTCTCTTTACTTTAAATCCACCATCCAAATCATATTGCTGTCAATTTATTATTGGGCAATTATACAATTTTATGTAGCTTCCTGAAAAGCCATTTAAGGCCATTTCAGCTCTAATTGGTGCTGATTACAAAAAGTGGAAATGTGCAAACCGTGCGAATACTTTTGCACACGAGAACGCTGTATGATAAGTAAGCACTCTTTAGATAAATAACAAATCCAGCTTCTGTGCACGATTCCTTCTGCATTCCTGTCTCGGTTCAGAGAGGAACACGGCCTAATTGAACGGGTGTCAGGTGTAATTTACAGAACGTCTCTAACCGCACTCGTCCTGTCACAGCCCTCATTTGCTGCTTTTGCATTTTTCTGTGTGAAAGTGTGAAAGCAGTTCATCCGTGACAAACACGATGTGCTGTTGCTGCAAAAAGAGATCCTTTCTCCTGTAAGTATTTACTTGTTTGCTTGTTAAGGACAGGACTCTGAAACTCTCAGGAAATACAGGGGCACGGAAATAATAAAAAAACAACTCAAAATGTTAGGAGACGTCCTCAAAGAAATTAACTTTTTCCTCTTTGTTTTCCTCTAAGTTTTTATATATTTTATATTATTTGCATGTAAAAAAATATGATTAACTTAAGATTTGTGCGTGTTAATTTATTTTTTCCATTCCGAATAATTTCCTTAATTGACTATTTTTAGGTATTTTCTCCCAAAAAATGTTTTTTTCCACATTATTATTTTATTATTATTGTTGGTAATTTATTTCCAAACATTTTTCCATTAGTTTAATTAAGAAGTTTTCTTGTGATCTCCCCCAAAAGATTAGCTTATTTCCAAATGTTTTTAATTTATTTCATTTTTTATTTTATACTTTAATTTAGTTATTAATTATAAGTTCTTTTGTGATTTTCTTTTTAAATAATTTTTTTCATTTCTATGCTTGTTTTGTTTTAATATTTTCGATTTTTAATTGAAAAATTTCAATGGACTTTTCACATTTCTTTCTGCATTATTTGTTTACTTATAATTTATTAGTCCATGTCATTTCCTTTCCCACCTAATCAACTAAACTCATCTATAATGTAACTTTGTTTTCCATGAGATGAACACGATTTCATTTTTCACGTAATTTTATTTATTACAATTCATTTTTTTCAGACAAATTATTTTTTCACATTTTTTGAAAGGTTTCAAATGTAATTTGTTTATTTTCCCATATTTAGTTTTAAAATGTAGCGGATACTTTATTCATTTAACCCTTTTACAATTTTTATTTTATTTTTCACTTTTGCTTTTTTTCTCTAGAATTATTGATTTTTTTCCATTTATGTTTTATGTATTTGTTTGTGATCTTCTAACACAAAAACTGTATTTTAACATTCATTTTAGCAAATCAATCATTTCTTTTGTATCATTTATAATTCTTATTTATTTACTTTTACTCAGTTTTAATGTGATGTGGTTTTATTTTGTCACACATACAGTTTCATGTGTTTATCCTTTTTATATATTCATGTTTTATTTTTCCCTAACATTATTTATTGATTTTTTTTAATACTTGGCTTAAAATAGCTTGCAACCTGAATGTTGATTTTTGCATTAAATAATTCATTTATTTTTGCCATATGATAAAAAAAAAAGTTTTTATTATTTTTAATTTTTAAATCTTTTTTCAGTTCTATTTCGCATGGTCACACACTAGGCTCTAAATGTCACGTGTGTTTGATGCATGAGTCTCGAAGGTGTGTCTTCCACCTCATCACATATTACTCACGCAACAACGTGTGAAAGACCATAATCACGTGTGAACTGCAGCTGTTTCATGGGTGCATGCCTAAACAATTTCTCAATTCTGTAGAGACCATTGTGTGTGTATGTGTGTGTATATGTGTGTGTGTGTTTGTGTTTGTGTGTCAAAAACCAGAGATTGTCCTGTCTCTACTCTGAATTATTGCCTTGTCACTTCCAATCCCTTTCGTCATCTTTCATGGCTCGCAGCTACACGTGATATGTCTTTGTAGCCAAAATGTTTTTCGATTCAGGACCTTGTTTTCTGACAACAGCATCCCGCTCCTCTCTAAATCCAGCAAATCTGCTTTCAGCTCTGTCTTTACTGTTCAGTTGAGTAATAGTTTCCAATTGTACGAGTTACCACATGGTGCCGATGCTATTTCAGCTCTTTAAAACTTTAAACTCCTTTGTTTGATGTTTTACTCAAGTTTTATGCGTAAAACATCTCAGTTTTGTTTTCCCTATTTTCAGTTTTTTTTTTTACTTATTATATTATTATTAAACAAGTAACAGGATTGAATATTAAATATCACACAGATACACATACAACATGCAGTTTATTATAATCCACGCCGGTGACATCATCCCACAGTCCAAAGACACGCGGTGTAGGCTGATTGGTCTTTCCAAGTTGGCACCTCATGCAGGACGTGCGCCTGGTGACACCAGGGTGGCTTTTGACCCCTCGGGCGTGGCGTTACAGGGTCTCTCGGGTGTGCTGTGGACCAGACATGTCTGTCTCGTGCATCCTATAGCTGCTCGACCAGAACTGGGATCTGTTGTGAAGTGCAGTTACGGTGAAAAGGGGAAGTTTTATTTAAAGCCTCTTTGTAAATTCTGTAGATTTGTGTGAGAAAAAACTCGAGCTTTGTTCAGGACGTCTTTTAGCTTCAGTTTAACAAAGATCTCCAGAATAAATAATATCAATGGGACACAAACAACATTCTTATTATATTATTTAATTAGATTCTTATTTCTGTATAAAGGAATATGAGTATTGCACATACAATATATTGAGCTGTTCAACAATGCCTTTTTTTTTGTAAAGAAATAAAATGTTTACATATAAAGAAGTTTGATGTGATTTTTGTGGACAAATCATGCTTTTAGTAAGGCACAGCTAGTGTATTTATAAATTCATATAGCTATAGTTTATACATACAGAGTCAGCCAAAAAAATGTGTACACACTTCAGGAAATGAAAAGTAGTATGATGTATATCAATATAATATTAATAATAGTATCATATTATTGTACTATTATTACATATATCAGTATATAAAGTATAGCAATACATTTTGTATTAAATATTAATTTTTAGACCATATTGTGTTCTATATTAATATTTAGACCAGTTTTTATTTTGTGTGTATACCTTTTTGTTTCGCTGGCTCTGTATATAAACTAGCTATATGTTTATTTATTTGTGTATTTTATATTATTATTTTTTTTTTCTTTTTTTTTTATGGGGTTGTTGTGTTTTGGTTAAATGTCCACCTGACTGAAAGGAGACGGGATGCTGAATGGATGGAGGTCTCCACTCGTCAGTGTTATAATATTACTGTATATAGTGTACAGAGTGTTAATGTCAAAGAAGGGGGGCTTTGGTTAGAAAAGACAAGAAATTAGCTTTTCTAAAGAAAACAAATGAAACATTCTAAAGGGTTTAGGATAAATATTATTATCAGAAAAAAGGTAATAATATTAGCATGCAGTGAGTTTGGGGATCTGTCATTCTCTCTGATCTGAATCATCATCAACCTTCTCTCTCTCTCTCTCTCTCTCTCTCTCTTGTGTTTCCTGCTGCTCCTAAATTCCACTCCATGCTTTAATTCTCACACCGTCACTGCAAAACCCCTCGAGTTGTGAGAGTGTCAGGGCTGAAGAAGATAACACTCAGGTGCAGTTACTCTTTATTAAACATTGTGAAATCACACCTAAGAAATAGACTAGAGTAGGCACACACACACACACACACACACACACACACACGCAACATAAAAAATACACAAAATACTCAATAGAACTTTAACAGGCAGACACATCTTGAATACTAACACACACCCGGTGCAGTGACCAGTGGTGGCTGATGGGAGCTCTAGCACGAGGCGCCTACCTGACAGTGGTGTGTGGAGCAATGGGCAAATTTTCTCAGTCATAACATTCAGTTCAACGTTCAGTGTCTATTCCCCTCATTCTGTGTAGTGTCAGAGGAATCCTGGAGCCTAGCCCAGGGAACTTAAGGCACAAGGCAGGGTACAAGCAGTCTGGGAACAACAATCAACCTGGACTGCATGCCTTTGAACTGTGGGCGGAGCCTGGAGTACCCCAAAGGAAACGACAAACCACAGGGGGAACGTGTATACTTCATGCGCACAGACTAGAGGTGAGATTTGAACCCGCAATCCTGGAGGTGTAAGGACACATTGCTGTGCCACCATCTTTCAATAGCAGCTGGTTAGATTTGATTTCCCTTTGTGAATGAGGAGCAAAAATCCACGGCGCATCGTACGGCCCTGAGTGAGACCGTTTGAGATTTAGTGAATTTTACTTTTCAGTGTTCACATCATTTATTTTAAACAAAGCTCTGTTTCAAGGAGTTTTTCAAGCTCTATTGGTTTGAAAATCATAGACTGTGTAAGAACTGGACAAACCCTCTGTGACTTCACCTTTTGGTTTTCTGACGTGAAGCTCAACTGTAGGAGCTCTGGTCTACACCATCTTGGCAGGACCTGATGCCGCTTAAACCCTGATTAATCCATAAATGAGCATAAACAACTGGGTGGCATGACCAGCACCTGGTATCATCCCAGGAGACTTGGGGCACGAGGCGGGCCACACCCTGGACAGGGTGCCAATCCATCGCAGGGCACACACACATACACACTATGGGATTTTTTTGGGAACGGTTATCGGGTTATCCTGCATGTCTTTTGATTGTGGGAGGAAACCAGAAACCTACCAAGCACATGAGAACATGCAAACTCCATGCACACAGACCCCGAGGTGGGACTTGAACCCGGACCCTGGAGATGCGAGGCGACAGCGCTAACCACTAAGCCCGCCAGCCACGCAGAACCAATGCTCTTATTTTCAGAATCTCACTTTAAGCTTTCGTGAAAAGTTGGCAGCGCTGCCTAAAGTGATGCAGAGCAGACAGCTAGCAGGTTAACGCCTGCAATGCAGCTGTCACTCAAATTGTCCACACCTCTAGTTATGCATACAAATAATGGCTCAATATAATGTTGCATAAAAAAAATAAATAAAAAAAACCTGTACATTTGCCATGAATAAAAAATCCAGCTTTGAAGACGAAAAACACTGAATTAGTACATCAGCTCCTGGAAAAAGTGCAAGAAGCCTTAGTGGTACACCTGTCCCAGTTCTCACCTCGCATTGTCACTGGTCTGATTTTCAAATAAAAGTGAAGCTAACCTGAGTGTAGTGCATCATCCATCATGTGGATGTGACAGTGTGTGTGTGTGAGTGTGTGTGTGAATCCCTGGAGATCAGCTGACTCTGTAACCTTCTTTAGCTGTAGGAAGAGTTCCTGGACGTTTCATAGTCATACACTCCTCTATGGGTTTTACATTTATTTTATTTTATTTTTTCAGAAAAGTTGTTTTTATGTTTGCATCTTTCCATGAGAATAAATTGAAGTGTACCGGCTGGGCAAAGTGTATAAATGTGTCAGTTCTGCTGCATCTTTGGCACCTTGCTGTGCAAAGTCCTTCAGTGCTTTCCTCAGGTCTTAACCATTTCGTTTAATTTGCTGGTTCAGCTATAAAACTGCTACTAAAAAATTCACACATATCAGGAAAAAAAGGGCCCTCGACAAAGCAATAAAGTAAATAAATAAAAAAAATAAATAAATAAATAAATGAGGTCTGGTTGGGATTCTAGCCCATAGACAGCTGCAACCTTTCTTGCGTTTCTGTCTTTTAATCCTCTGGTTATTAAATTACTAAACTCATCTAATAAAGGAAGCTTTTCATCTCCCTCCCTTGGGTTCTGTTTACTAAAGGGTTCTGGTCCGAGCAGGGACGTCTGCCGACGGCTAAATGCATCACGTGAAGGTTTTTTTCTTTTTTTTTTTTTTTGCTGTTGTATATTATGCAAAAACATGTTGCTTGTTATTTATCTGTCACATTGAAGATGCTCAGTGATGTACACATGTGGCTGATCTGGAAGTGAAAAAAAGAAGAAGTGTCAGCGTTCTTCCTCTACAGATCATTACACAGTGGACATTTCTGACCTCCTGAGATGAAAATGCAGAAATCCATGATCGCCACTTATGTGATACTTGTACAGCAGTAACATGTCTTATACAGTAGTAGGGTTGCTATCTGAGGTCTCCTTCAGCGTCGTCTTTGTGTTACTTTTCAACAGACAGCCTTGTGTATAGGACACAGATTACACATATACTGTACCTAGTTTCATCAGTTCTTACATCAGTCTGTCATAACATTGTGATGTGTGTGCATACTGTATATGCTAGAGGTTTACTCGCGGCTCCACCGGTCTGCAGATCCTGACGCTTGTATGCTACCGTTACCTGCGAATGGAGTGTGTGGTCAACTCGCTGCCGCTCCTCACGCTGCTCCAATGTTTCAGCAGCCCTTACTTCTACCTGTATGACATAAAAGTTGATGACGACGCTGCCTTCGACTGGGCAAACACCCTCGTCTACCAAACAAACACAATTTCTGTTTTATACAGTATATAGTCTTCAGCGGTGGCCTTCTGATCAACTCATAGTTACATTAATTACAGCAAGTCTTCCAGGTCCTGAAGCTGCGAAGCTCCCGACCATCACACTACCACCACCATGTGTGACCGTTTGTATGATGTTCTTTTTATAAAATAATTTGTTAGTTTTATACCGGATGTAACGGGACACACGCACCTTCCAAAAAGTTCAACTTTTGTCTCATCAGTCCACAGAATATTTGCCCAAAAGTCTTGGGGATAATCAAGATGTTTTTTTGGCAAATGTGAGACAAGCTTTTGTGTTCTTTTTGGTTCATCTTGGAACTCTCACATGGATGCCATTTTTGTCATCTGCAGGTCTTTAGATGTTGTTCTGGGTTCCTTTATGAGCTCCTGGATGAGTCGTGATTGCGCTCCTGGAGTAATTTGGGTAGGCTGGCCACTCGTGGGAAGGTTCACCACTGTTCCAAGTTTTCTTCTTTTGTGGATAATGGCTCTCACCATGGTTCAGGGGAGTCCCAATGCCTTAATGTCCCAATGCCCTAGAAATGGCTTTGCAACCCTTTCCATACTGATGCATGTCAATTACATTGTTTCTCATCTTTTCTTGAATTTTTTTAGATTATGTTGCATTTTAAGATCTTTTAGCGTGCTTCACTTTGTCAGGCAGGTTCTATTTAAGAGATTTCTTGATTTCGACAGGTCTGGCAGTAATCAGGCCTGGGTGTGACAAGTGCAATTTAACTCAGCTTTCCTAAAATCACAGATCAGATTTTATTTATAAGTTTTATTATTTTTATTTAATTTCACTTCTTACTGACCCCGTGGTAGACCCCGGTTTGATTCCCAGCCAATGGCCAAACCCAGCCACTAGGTTACAGAGCATCCATTCAGTCAGCCCCAGGCAATGATACTGGGCTGCATCAGGAAAAGCCGTTCAGTGTAAAACCCAGATGGTCCACTGTGTGGCGACCCCCTTTTGGAAGCAGCCGAAAGAACAACGACATATACTGTATGTATAAAACTTGTCTGAGGAGAATATAATGAGAAATGCGGTCAAACTTCTGGAGCTATGACTGATGAGCTCAGGAATAAATGTGCAGTCTACATTTCTCAGATTTGCAGCTAATTCTGTTGAATTATTACAATTTCAGACTAATTACAAATTTCAGTCTTTAATTTGAACTTGATAACAAAATTGAAGACATGACTCAAATTGTAGTCTTTATTCTAAATTGATGAATTTAATAATTATTTTTAACTGTGACAAATATTGCTTCTAACTAACAACATTAAGTAGCTGAGGTGTGGACTTGAGAATCTGATGGTCTTGCAAAGCCAGTAGATGTCTTTCAATAAACGAGGCTAAGACCTGCTTTCCTAGCAAGATGTGCAGTTTGATTGACAAGGCAAACAATTATATATGTACAGCGCCATCTGTTGAATTTTGAGATGAACTAATGATTTTTCCAAAGTAGATTTCTTTTCATGATTTCTTCATCAGTTATTCCCAGGTTTAGAATACATCCAGCGCTACCTGTGGTAATGATGAAAGCACTTTTTTTTTTTTTTTTTTTTAAATAAGAGTTTTTTTCATTTAAATTTAAAATTAGCATATCTTCTCTTTCCATGGGCCGATTGCGATGAAACAAATTTTTTAGTATTATTAATGTATTAATTTATTTTTGGCCTGGAAGGTTCTGAGATCTGATCAGATTACCACTTTCAGGATCCTGAAGCTTGTGACCAGAAAAGTCTGGACAAGATATCAGCCATGTTTGGGCTCAGAGTGTTTAAGGCTGAGAAGATTAATTTGATGACAGCATCTCCACTACTTGTGAAAAAATCCAATAGTAAAAACATTATTTTCTAAACGATTATTGAATTTTAATTAGACATAATGCATAATTTATGGCACATTTTGAAGGATTTTGTGTCCAAGTTCAGTTGAAATTGCAAAGCCTTTATCTTCACTTAATGCCTCTATCTCAAGAGTGAATCGTTAGGATGTCAGTGGCTTTAAATACCACTAACATAGAAATTGAATGGAAAATGGATATGTGGAACATTACAAAATCATAAAAATAAAATAGATGGAGATGGTGTGAAATGTAAAAGCCAATCAGGACCAAAAGTGAAGCCACTGGATAAACATGAAGGAGAAGGAAACCTGCTGAGATAGACATCAAGGCTTTTTTTAAAACCAAAACATTGTCTGGATTCAACACTAAAATAAACTCACGTGCTGTCTACTCAGGACTTTCACCTAAAATAAAGTGAATAATTTAAATGTTGTTGCACATATTAAATATTAACAACAATAAAAATAAATAAATAAATAAATAGCACCTGCGTGTTTTGGACACTCAATTGTAGTTCATTCTTTTTTTCCCCCTAGTACAGTATATCATCATCTCATGCGTTAGTTTATATTGTTATTATTTTATCAGCATACTCTAAATGTCACAGATTTGTATGGTAGTTTGAAATTCAATACATAGTTTACAGTGTAGAATTGTGTTTAAAAAATAATCAAAATGAATTTAAAAATCACGTTTTGCGCGACAGCCTCAGTTAACAAGTATGCGCTTTAATCAATCGTCAGGGAGCTTTGTAATTTCATTTTATTTGATGTTGTAACAGGTTCACTCTTTGTGCACAGGTGGCACCACAGACACACAGACATGAGGGGAGGTCTTATGGGAAAAGGGGTCATTTTATTTAGAAAAAATGGGAAAGGAGAGGGTTAAAGGAGGGAGGAAAAGGGGAGGAATTTTAACGCGGACAAAGCCCGAGGTCCGTTAACATTAATTATTGCCAGCCGGCCCGACCTGGAGGCCACGCCCCTTCGCGCACCTGCAGAAGGGTGGGACGTCTATGGAGTGAGCGAGGAGCGAGAACAGGTTGAGGCGCAGCCCATCACAGGCCCACGGCGTGACAGATGTTTTCAAAGTAACTTGAAAGTAACGTAATTAGTAATCTGGATGTAATCCAGTAATGTAATCAAATTACAATATTAAAGTAGTAATTAGTAATTAGTAATTAGATTACTTTTTTTTTGAGCAACTTCCCCAACACTGGTTATAACAGTCCAGTCCCGTCTCCTGTTCATACAGTAGTATATAGTTTTGCGGTACACATTTACCTTCTGCTGGGAAAAATGATACCAATCTGAACTAACGCAATGCGATAAAACACGTAAGATCAGAAGAAAATCTAATGGCATTGGCGCATTCGCATTGAGGCGACACAGAGACCATTCAAAGGAGCCAATCAGAAACAGTTCATTAGAATGTACCCCCTGTCCAGCTTCTGATTGGCTGGTATTGTCCCTCCTCCGATTGGCTGCAATTGAGCAAGCGAGTCTGAAACTGAGTTTAAGAGAGTGAACATAAAACCTGAGCAGAAAATACAGAACGAACCAAAGATTAGAACCTGATTGGCTTGTTTAGATCCTTTTTATTGTTATACGTCATGTGAGTGACAGCGGGACGCTGTGGATGAGAAAGAGAGATGAGAGAAGTGATTTGTGTGACTGAATCATTCACTTATCTTTGGCCTGATTGGTGAATTAATAGTGTTTTTGTTTTACACGGTGTGAGTGTGACCAACGAGTGTGACCGATACAGCATCTGGGGTTGTTGTCAAGTAAGTAAGTGAGCATGTGAATGAATGCAGCGCGATCTGAAAGCAGGAGAAATACATGCAAGTGTATCGCCATCATTCAGAAATGAGATGAATATTAGTAAAAACACATCAGTACCCGTTTTTGTTGCTTCACTTTTTCTGGAAATCAATAAATGCTGTATATTGTTCACTAAAGAGATGGAAAAAATGCAGATGTGTGTTGTGTTAATCTTTACACTCCACTAGGCTCACGCACGGTCACGCCAATGCTGAGAGTCTAAAACACGAGTATGCGCCGCATCGAGAAATGTGTTATTTCATTTCAAAACGATGTACACCATCGTGATGCTGATCTGAGATACAACTGTTCCTGCTAGCAAAAGAGAGAGAGAGGGAGAGAGAAACGACAGAGAGAAATGCGGCTCCTCTGAGGATTCCTGAGCTACCTGCTCACACCTCCGCAGTCCTGTTGTGTTTTTGAGTGGAAAATATCTCCGGGCTTCAAAAACTGGAAGAGAGCGTTGTGGTCTGTGAGACGTACAGAGAAGCGTGGCCTCTATATGTCAGCGAGAAGGAGAACGAGGCTGTCCCGGTGCGCCTACCTTCACTGTCAGATCGACACACGCTGCAACTGTTGCAATTTCACACTCGGCCGTACCTCGCCGTTTGGCATTTCCTGCTTTTTTTCTTTTTCTTTTTTTTTTTTTTTACAGGTCAGCGCATTATATGCGTATATGTGTGTTTGTGTGTGCATCTGCATGTAAGGGAAAGAATTGAGACAGAAAGCAAACAGTTAGAGACAAAAAAGAAGAAGAAGAAAAACAACATCCACTCCCATGTGGAAGCACACACTGACACACACTGACACACACTGACACTCGTCTACTTGAAATGCACCGCAGGAATTTCATTGAGAAGCGACAGCAAATGAATCCAGTGTATCTGATTGTTCCCGAGGTGCCACATTCACCGTATCACCGAGAGCCACCAGCAGTGACACACACACCTTTATGTTTAAAAAGGAACAACAGCCCACAGCACTCCGTCCTTTATCTGCTTTTAGAGATACGCACTAATCATGGGACAGTTTCGCTTCTTCATTTGCAAGTTCCTGTTCCATAACTGTATTTTTATATATATATTTATAGTTCTGGATTACCAGGTGTTGGAATAACGGATAACTGTGATCCGAGTGTGTTGCAGCAGAGCACATGTATAATCCGTCTCTAATGCTGCTTCGGCTGCCTGGAAGCTGTTTACACCCCGACCGAAGTTGCCAACCTTACATTAATCACCTTTCTCCCACTTAAAACCTCCAGGAGCGTAACGTAGAATTCACACGATGTTCCCGGTGATTAATCCACAACCCCGATCGCCCGTTTCGCCCGTTACCCTAATTAGTAAACATCTACTCAAAAATGTATGCAGTGATACTTAACGTTAAAATGTACAGCATGCAGTGCCGCTGCTTGTCTTTATCCCAGGGGTCAAGGATCGAGGATGAAATGAGGGCAGTTTGTTTAAGAGACCGAAACGATACAAAGGGTGTCAATACTTTTGTTGCTATAGAAGTAAAGAGTGAAAACAACATTAAAATAAAGCGATATTATGCGCCTGAAGCCCGAATGTTCCTCATATAATGCATTGTATAGAATTTACAAAACCATTATGTTATTCCCAAAGTAGTGAGTCTACAGTATAAGGTGAAGAGGAAGCCATTTTGGATTTGTACTGACCTTCAGTCCAAGTGAGAAAAGTAAAACTGAGAAGATTATAACTGCGAAGAAAACATCGCTAATCTTTGGGGTAAACTTTATGGATTTTAATTTGCTGAACGAGATTTTTTTTTGTCTTTGTTCTTGCTTTATTACACTAATATCAACAACAAGAGAATAATATTGTGGGTTAATGGATAAAATTACTCAATTTTCATATAAATGATGTAATAAAATAGTGAAAGTAAGTCACTAGGAAAAAAGGAGAATAAAAAAAAAAAAAAAACGTTTACCAGTTCCAGCACTCAGTGCACTACCGAAGATGGCGGTAAACAGTGCAATTCTGAGCATTCTGCCTGACTGCAGGGATCTGTTTTATTTCTAGCTCCGCCCACGTCTCTCTGTTTGCTTTTCTTGGTGCCCTGGAGAGAAGAAGAGCAGAATTCAGCACAGGAATTTTTTTAAGCATGACAAGAAAATGTTGGCTCATGGGGTTGTTTCTGTACAGAAACAAAGAGGCATTTAAATGGTTATAAGAGAGCACAAACTGACACTAATAACAATCAAACTGTTCTCCAAGTGTTCTGTAACACAATGTTCACAAGATGCTAATCTCAATTCTGATGAACAAATATTGATCCCTGTTATTCACAAAATCCAATCACTAATCTGCATTGATCCCAAAATCCATTCACTGATCCCCGTTGTTCCCAAAACCCAATCACCAATCAGCATTGTTCCCAAAACCCAATCACCAATCAGCATTGTTCACAAAACCCAATCACCAATCAGCATTGTTCACAAAACCCAATCACCAATCAGCATTGTTCCCAAAACCCAATCACCAATCAGCATTGTTCACAAAATCCAATCACTGCTCCCTATTGTCCCCAAAATCCAAAGATCTCTATTATCGACAAAATCCAATCATCAATCTGCATTGATCCCAAAATCCATTCACTGATTCCTGTTGTTCCCAAAATCCAATCACCGATCAGCAGTGCTCACAAAATCCGACCACTGCTCCCTACTTTCCCCCAAATCCAATCAATGATCTCTATTATCCACAAAATCCAATCATCAATCAGCAATGTTCACAAAATCCAATTACAGATCCTCATTGTTCCCAATTTAATTTACTGATCCCAATTGTTCCCAAAATCCAATCATTAATCCCTGTTGCTTCCAGAATCCAATCAGTGACCCTGTTATTCCCAAAATCCAACTGCTCATCTGTTTTTTTCCCAAAATCCAATCACCAATCCACATTTTTCCTAAAATTCAGTCACAGATCAGCAACGCTCACAAAATCCAATCCCTTATCAGCATTGATTATAAAATCCAATCATCAATCACCACTGTTCCCTAAATTCAATCACCAATCTGCATTGTTACCAAAATCCAATCACTGATCCCTATTGTTCCCAAAATCTAATCAATGATCTCCATTGTCCCCAAAGTTCAATCACCAATCAGCATTGTTCACAAAATCCAATCACCAATCTGCATCGCTTCTTAAATCCAATAACTAATCTGCATTGTTCCCAAATCCAATCGCTGATCCCAGTTGTTCCCAAAAGCCCATCACTAACCTTTTTGTTTCCAAAATCCAATCAATGATCCCAATTGGCCCCAAAATTCAATCAGTGATCATCAATAATCACTGATCCATTTTGTTTGTCGTCTCTTTGTGAGATTCACATTAATAAAACTGTAAACTGTCACATTATGTTCTCTATATCTATTTATTATGTCAATTTCTTTATAATTACTTATCACTCCTGTTTCATGTAATGCAAATCATGCTACATAAATCATCATGACGATGAACCGGCTATGCAAATTATGATGTGACATCATCTGACAACTTCTGAAGAGTTTTTTTAATGCAGTAGGTACATTCGTCTGAAAAGACACCGGATGCTCTTCTCTGAGATGATGTGTCGGTCCTGACGGCCCACATGGACCTTTTCCCAGAACGCCTCCACTCTTTTCCCATTCAGCTCTCAACTTTTTTGCTCAGTAAGCATTTGATACTCGATTCAGTAGCAGTAAGATCAATAGAGGGGCGGAGGGAGGGAAAAAAATTGCATGCTTATTTGGCTGCGACACAGAACGGATCTCAGCGGTTTTACTTGGACGCGGTGTAGTGGAAGCATCTGGAGGTGTGACAGCAGGTGGAGTGTGACAGGGTGGGCGGTGTAGAGGAGAGCTAAAGGAGTAAGAGAAAGCATGTGTGTCACTGTTCTCTACATCTTGATGGTAACAAGAGAGTGTGTGTGTGTATGTGCTAAAGCTGGATAAACACTCCTGAAAAAAAAAAATAGTAACACGATGTCAGGAATTGAGAAACTGTGTGTGTGTGTGTGTTTCTGTGTGTGTATGATTCAAACACACTACAAGTAACTAATTTACTGCAAACTCACTTATGATGTTGGTCTAAGCCCAGTCAATGAATTCTGTCAATAAACATTCATGAGAAAGGTGTATTTTATTCCCCCGACAGCTTTCAAAATCTGTATTAAAAAAAAAGAATGTTTGCTCCATACATCCATCCATCCATCCATCCATTATCTATACTGTGTAGGATTGGGGAGCGTATCCCAGGAAACTCAGGGTCCCCATGAAGGGAACACCCTGGATGCGGTGCCAACCAACCAATCACACAGCACACGTTATAATTAAAACAGAAATTGATTTTCATTGCAGAAGTTAACAGTTCTATGAATTTTCATATAAATTTTTTTAAAATTTCAAATAAAGTCAAGGCAGAGTCTCAGTGGTCGGGAAGCCTAACAATTTCCCGACTTCTATGTGTGTCATACCATTCAATATTTTTGAGGGTAAAAGAATGATGTCCATCTTATTCACACACACATTTATTGTTCCAGAGGAACAGCCAGAGATTTGCTTTATATAATCCATTTATCTGCCAAATTGTCTCTTCGTTTTGATTTTCATTAAAGAACATTGAATGCCCTGGGTTTCACCTCCAGTACAGATGCTATAAAAGGAGAATCCGCGGGTCATTGAGCTGAACTCGACTGAAACGAATCACAGATCCACTCGTATTCAGTAGCTGGAGCAGCGAGGGTGACATTTATGGCTTTCTTTTACACAGACAACAAAATTTACACAAGGTCACAGTGCACACAGGTGCCTCTACCTGCTGATCCAGAACACTACGAATCATAAACTCTAATATGGAAGTTTCTTCTTAACCATTTTACAGTCTGTTGTCTACTGAATTTCCAGGAATTTTCGATTTATTAGTTTAAATTTTATTAGTCTGGGCTACCAATTATAATTTTTTGTTTTTATCTCAGATATCATGCATCATGTACTAGAAATAAAATACATTTTAGGAGTCCACTTTCGGCTGTTTTCGGGTTTGCCACAGTGGACCATCCGATACGCATACAACTTGTCAGAGGTTTTACACTGGATGCCATTCCTGATGCAATCCTCCCATTTTATCCTGGGTGGAATTGAACTGCACCACCAATGCATATATTATACTGTATACAAAATGCGGCAAATGTTAATGCTTCCTGCCTCGGGGTCTGTGTGCGTGGAGTTTGCATGTTCTCCCGGTGCTTGGTTGGTTTCCTCTGGGTACTCCGGTTTCCTCCCACAATCCAAAGACATGCTGATTACGCTAATTGGTGTTCCTAAATTGTCCATAGTGTGTACCCCGCCTCGTGTCCAGAGTCTCCTGGCGATAGGAGGCCCCCCCCCCTGTATCCAGGATGATGTGGTGTAGACAATGAGTGAGTGAGTGAATGAGTGAGTAAAGTTAAGCCTATTATTATAGTGTATCTTCAGCTTAAGTAGAAGTTTATCATCTAAATTAAGCCTTTATTTGTCACATATTTGTCCAGCATAACTGGGGTCAGAGCGCAGCGTCAGCCATGATGCAGCACCCCTGGGGCAGATAGAGTTAAGGTCCTTGTTCAGGGGCCCAACACTGGCAATCTGGTGGACACAAACCGCCAACCTTCCGATCAGTAACTCAGTGCTAGGCCAATCAATTCCACTTGTCTCCAATTAACCTGCCCCTCTGCACTATAAATGCTACAATCACAGTTCTACCACTCTCTGCCAGATTGTCTCTTCGTTTTTTGTGTTTGAGTTTCTGTTTTCTGGTTGTGTCTGCCATCCTGACTCCGCCTGCTTGACCTATTCTCAACCTGGTCCTTTTCGGTGACTGTGAAAATCAGTCTGCTTGTTTGACTCAATAAATTTCAAGTTTTGTCTCTGGCTCTTCCCTGTCTTCACTGTAGTAAAAGTTTACTGGATGTCTGACCTTTTTGGACTGTTTTAGCTTTTAATATTGTTGTTTACCTGATCTCTGACCCCTGTTTACCCTGTGGATTTGGATTCTGTTACTGTTTGTCAGCCTGTAGGGGCGGCTCTGGTGGTTGAGGCTCTGGGTTGCTGATCAGGTTCGAGCCCTGCTACCCCCCAGGTTATCGCTGTTGGGCCTTTGAGCAAGGTCCTTAACCCTATGCCCATATACAATATACAGCCACTTAGATGCAGGGCATGGAGAAAGGGGCGGGTTGCGACAGGAAGGGCATCTGGTGTAAATCCTGTGCCAATAACTTGGTGACCCAGAGGACGGAGGGAAAAAAAACAAGTGGTGGGGGACCTTTGTTTGCCTTTACTCTTAATGGATATCTATTTAAGCTCTGGGTCACTGAGACGTGCCGCACAGACGTGACCACATTATTGTCAGTTTTCCCAGACTCACCAGTTTACACCTTCACCTTCAAACCTCTTACCCAGTGCCTTTAGCCTGCAAGCTCACTTCAGTCACTCACTACTCAAATGCTTAAATATTTCTTCAATATGTACAATAAACTTAAGAAAACTCTTTCCTGGTGTCCCTGATTTTGAGTGTCTTCCAGCTAAAACATAGCAGTGCATATTTGTTTAAAACATTTTCAAGAAATCAATGTTTTCTGATGCATCAAATAACCAATACAACAAGCGCATTCATATAACCCTGTGATTTGCAGCTGTGCCACTGTCAGAGCTGTTATTATAGGAAACTAATCAACACATGAAAAATCCAAACCCCAAATCCAGTAGCGGTGTAACTGCGATGTAACTTGATATTTTTTAACCCAGCTCTTAGAGGTTATTGCGAGCCGCAGTTATGGGCAGGTAGTTCTGAGCCTCTGGTGATTTCAAGTACAATATACCTCTGAAATAGAGGTCAGCATGTTTGTGTGTGCGCGTGTGTGTGTGCGTGCCGTCTCGGGCAGGTGAGGAAATAGCAATCCACCTTACATTAAGTGAAGAAGTAAACACTTGAGCTCTCACTTTAGAAGTAAATCTGTTTATGCCATGACAAGGTCACTCTACAGTACGTATCATCCATAACACGTTTCTCCCGAGAGCTCGGCTGGTACGTGGTGTTGAGTATTAATAGTTATCTGATGGTTTCCTTGTCACCAAAATGCCCCAGTGGCCTGATATGAAGCTCGAGGCTTTTACAGATCTGGCCCTGCCACCCTGCTATCTTACACAAATAAACCACTGAGGCTATAAATGCCGGCTAGCTGGTGAGTCACTGCCTGTAAAACTAGCCTCGGCTATTAAGTATCCGTGCGCCGCTGAGGTCGACCCAAATGAGCGATTTTATATGGAGATAATGGCAGCTTCTGTCTGGGATTTTAAACTATCATTTAGCCACACAGAGCGTGGATCTGAGACCGAGCGAGCAGGAGGTCTCATTCATGAGCTGAGTATCATTTCATCAATAGATATTTTCCTGGTGCTTGCATTAGCAGTGCTATGAAAATGTCTTCCTAAATCACAAGCTGCGTTAATGACTTGTGGAAAAGTTTGTGATGCAGATTTAACACATTTTCTACTAAATTTGCTCTTCCAAAAAGTTGCTTAACCGAGAGCCGTACCGTTCCAGTAGTTAATCATTTGGATCCCCTGTAGAGCCTGAAAATGCAAAAATACACACAACTCCCCACTTTTCCACACAACAACCTGGGAAAACACACCCGACCACCAATCCCCTTTACAGATGTTTTAATAGTACTGCCATCAAAATGCTGGAAATCTAGAACCTACTGAACTCATCAAATCAACTGACTGTAGTAAGAAAAGCATCTCAAGAAAAGTATTTGAGCAAAACTTCAATACTGACTGATATAAATATTGATTTGCTGAATGTGAGAGGTGCGAAACTCATTCCTGATCAAACGATTCACCGAGTCAAACACTGATTCACTGAACATAAAATGATTGAATCTAATTTGCGACTCAAAGATTCCTCGGATTCCTAGAACACTGATTTCCTGAAAATAAAATTAGAAAATAACAGTCATTACCGAAGTACTCACTAAATCAAACACTGATTCACTGAGGATAAGTGAAATTCAATTAGAAACAAAAGATTAATTGAGTCAAATATTGATTCACTGAATTATAATAAAATGAGTGAATCTCAGTCATGAACCAAAAGACTCACCGAATCAAACAATGATTCACTAAACATAACACTAAACAGTGACTCGTAATCTTCACCAAAAGAAGTGATTCTCGGTTAAAAGAATCACTGACCCAAACATTACTCTAATAATGAGAGAGGACTGGATCGTGAAAGATTCATTCAGTCAAACACTGAGTCAGTGAAAGAGAGATGAATCTAGGACAACAAATGTCTCATTCTTTTCCTGCTAAGAGGAATGAATCTCTTTCATAACAGACAGATTTCACAAATCAAACACTTTTTTGTAAATGAAAGAAAAAAAATTGATGGAATTTGTCAGAACAGGTTCATCTCTGGTCATGACTAAAATATTCACTTATTATTCAAACACGACTTTGTTGAACGAGACTGAACTGACCTCAAGGATTCACAGATTCAAATACTGATTCACCAAGGATGAATCATGATTCAAACATGCACTAGTGAGCTAAGGAAAACTAACCTCTTTAATCCTGATTTACTCAATAAGAGATGAGACAATCTTATTCTTTCTCTTATTCAAATCACGGACTCAAACACAGATTGTACGTGAAATCTGTGCTTGATGATCATAACCTAGATGTGTATAGAAAAGCAGTTTAAATGAGTCAAACTTGCTTAAAAAGGCTGATTCATTTACAAATTAAATGTATCTAGTGATTAAAAAAAATAAAAAAGATAAGCTACTGTAATTACAGCCAGAGACCCAGCCATCTGCGTCAATACGATTTGCGAAAGCGTTCGTGACAGAGTACTCAGCGAAGTAAAACTTCTAATCAGATTACAAAGTAATAAAGTGCTAACAAGTTCTGCTAATCGCTGGATATTCAATTAAATTAACGAATAACTTCGGGCAATTCATAATCTAAAGGAAGAATCGATACAAAAATTACTCATGGGCCGAAAAGCGTTCGTTTCTGATGAGAGAAAAACACAAAGATTAATTGGAACAGAAATCTGCTCACGGCTCGGGGAGATAAAGCGAAAACAACTGTGATACGAGGCTAATTGACTTTCTACTGAGTTTGTAGCAAAAGACCGCCGCGCATTGCAGGAATTATTTACTGAATTAATTCTAAAAGTGATTTAAAAAAAATAATAATCTTTGTGAAGAATATGGAAGACGTTTGGGGTGCTTTTGAGTGAGAAAGTACGAGAGAGCTCCTGGAACTTTTATAGCCTGGTTAATTAGCTTGAAGTTATGAGTGAAAGTAAGATACTGATAAGGAAAGAAAGAAACAAAAACCAATTATGAGGCCCAGGAAGCTTCCTCAGACTACTCCGGCAATATGATAATTTTCCCGCTCTTTGTTGACTGCTCAGGCATTGTGAGTGGCATCACTTCTTATTCATGTCTCGTCTTCATGTTTACAACAAATAAGCACGTGGAAGACGTGCAGAACGTATCAGTGACTGCAGAACAAGTTAAAGTGATTAATGGTTCAAAGCATGACCACTGCACGTCGAATTATACATAATAAATGCCTAATTTGGATGGTATACCGCCATAATCCATTTGCTTTTCAAATATGTGATTTTCAAAGTAATACTATCAAATATATTAGCTCCTCACTCTTACTGGAAGATTTACTGAAGATTCAATGTTAAGAATTTCTCATTTACATGAACAGAACTGAAAACAATCAACAATCAAGAGGTGATAATATTTAACACACATCTATGTTTGTTAGATAGGTGATTGACAGACTAACCAAATCGCTCAAAAATAATTGTTTTTGTAGCGTAGGTAAGGAATAAGACACTCAGTGCCATGCTGCTGTAGGGAAAATAATCAACACCCTGTAGTAATAAAGCAAACATAACGCGAATGTACCATAACTTTATCCCCTGAAGTTGATTATTTTTTCATATAAAAACACTTTTGTTCTTTTTAATCCATGTAAATGAACCAACAATCACAATTTCCATTGATTTATAGCTACATGTTTCATTGTGCGTCATGTTCCTGTTGGTAATGCTGCAGAACTATGCTACCTATCAACCCTGGGGAAAATCACATGATCATGATCCATGTCACGCGCCTTATTGATCACTCACAACTGTTTCCTGTTTCAGTTAAGTTCTCGTTTCTTTGTGTTTCTTATCTAACCCCTGTAGTGGTTGTGTGGTGTACGTGTCATGGTTAGCTACGGCTCAAGATTTTGGTGTTGTTATTATTTATTCTGTTTGTGGACACTTCTTGCAATCACATTAGTTTTGAATATCTGACGTTAAGAAACTTATGAAATAAGTTGTTGTTTCTTTAAAAACATCAAGAGACATGTCGCCTAAAAAACTAGAATTTCTTCATTAGAATTTCATCTTCACTAGAATCAGTGAAGAAAATTCAATTGCAACATTCTTCCGGCCTGCTTCCTGCTGTGATTTAATTGTGCAAATTATGCAGTTTAATCAATTAATTAAACCAATGGTTCAATCTTTTATTCAGAATTAAAACTTTTTAAACGATTTAGGTAAACTTACGAATGTTAAACAGTCTAAAATTGATGAATTACCTAAAAATATACTTAGCTTGCTTTTGCTAGCTAAAATCAAATGTAAATGCTCGAGTTTTGCAAGAGTATTGCTTCTTTTCTGTTGAGTTTCTTTATGGGTTTGTGCAATACTACCACCTACTGGACTGGAGTGTGGGGCTGAAATTGGCGGGAAAAAAGATTATTATCCTTTTGTTTGAGATAAAACAACCAATGACATTTCACAGCTTTTCAGTGTTTGTTAGATCATTTTAATAGTTTTCAGTGCTTCAAAAAATGAAAGAAACATGGCTGTTTGAGTCAATTCTAATCTAATCTAGCTGACAGTTGCAGTTCCCAATAATCCAATCAAAGCACAACATGAATCAAATGTGATACACAGTTCCACTGCCAGCGTTATCCTCTGGTGTTTGAAACAATACATGGCTACGACTTAATAACAGGAAGGAACAAGATCATTTTACTTGATGCCGCAGCTTAGTAACATAAGACGTGGTGACTGCAGTATATCACCCTAATTGATTTAATGATGAAAATAAAAAGAACTCAGTTCACTTTATCCGCTGTGTAGCCCTGAGGGCCCGCACGGCTCAGCTTGTTGCAGACACGCCGCAATAATCCGACCTTATGAAGCACTGGCTAAGACTTAATTCTCTCGTTCTTGCAACTTGTTGAGCGCCTTAATAGAAGTCATAGATACGCATTATTTTTATGGAGAAGGGATGTCAGCGATGGGGCGCGGATTACGCTGGTATAAGAGGAAATAAAACACTCCAGGACATGCTGTTATAGTAAATTAATCAGCTCCGGGGTAGTAACAGTTACTCTGCTTCATCAAATCACCCCGATGCTCGTTAGTTTTCCCAGACCAGCACGACACAGAGCACTTTTATTCTTCGCTTATTTCACTATACACGTTCCAAAATGCGGGAGGTCCATCTTTAAAATCGGATGTCTGAACCCACTTTGAGGTTAAATAGCATTTCGGACTTTCATACATATGAAATGCGTGTCAGTGGATTCGTTTCAAAGAGCGCTGTGAGGTGAAACATAACTGCTCTGTCACAGGAGGAAGGTAGGATTCTAGCAGTATTGATTTATATGAGGTCTGGGATATGGATGGGGGAAAAATGGACGTCCGGCAGCACAGTACACACACACATACACACACCACAAAGTCCAGCTGGAAGGATGTTCATCTGAGAAACTTGCTTTGTCTTTAAATCGCAGTTTATTTTTTAAAAAAGTGTAAACTTGCCTTGGCTTTTCTTTAATACCGCTCATATCCTTGACCCGAGTGAGATGAGGTCGAGGAAAGCGCACTTAAAGAAATATAATGGAGTGAGTTATGAAACGTTCGGGGAAGATGCTTCATGAGCAGCATATCATTAGATCTGTTCAGGTTTCTATATACAAAATGCTTTTATTCCCAAAGGAACATAACATAGTTTTAGGGCGAACTGGATAAGTTTTAAACTTTAAGTTTTACTATTTATCTTTCATTTCTTTTTCTATCGGCAGACAAACAGGACGAAGAGTACTCTCACTGTCCATACCGTTATCCCGTACAGGGTTGAGGAAAGCATGAGGTGGGGTCCTTCCTGGATGAGGTGCCAATCCATCCACAGACCAGAAGCACACACACACACACACACACACACATGCACACTCACACACTACGAGCAATTAAGAAACACTAATTAGCCTAATCTCCATGGGGGGGAAACTCACCAAGCACAAGGAGAACATGTGAACTCCATGCACACACAGAACTGAGACAAGACCACGGTGTTAACCACTACAGCCAATTAGTTAAACAGATTAAATAAAGAGACAATTGATGTAAGAAGTAGTTCTTTGATGTATGTTTTACGTGCTTGGCTTAATGTCTAATAATTAGCATTGTAAGCAGATTTGCAAAGCAAACTGACTGGACTAGCTCCATACACTCACTAGAGATTTTGTAACGTCTCTGAGCACATTTAATCGGATAATGTATGTTAAAGGATGAAATGAAAGCACGTTATAAGTTTTTATCCCCCACTCCCAAGTGTGTATGTGAAACATCCAGCTAGGAACTCAAAAATGCAGAGTAAAGCCGTACATTCAAATGTTCAGACTGAGGACCGAGGATGCATTGGGGTTATTATTGGTTAGTTTCTTTTTAGGGGGGAGGGGGGTTTTGGTTGCTCTTCTCTGTAACATGATGAGAGAGAGAGAGAGAGAGAGAGAGAGAATGAAAGAGAGGTTGGTAAAAGAATGATTGATCGCATGCTATAAAGTAAATCAAACATAGAAGAATGAAAGTATGACATCATTCTTTAGTAAATGGAAATTGAAATTGTTTCAAGATAAGGAGTAAAAACACTATAGAGCATGCTATTAAAGGTAAAAAAAAAACAGTTCGTAGTGCTAACAGTAGATGTATGTTCACGGACCCTAATATTCCATGATTTATATAATATTGATGATCGATATAAGAGCCCTCAGTCCAATCAGAAAGAATTTTTGATCATTTAGGCGGCATGGTGGCTTAGTGTTTTGGTCCAGGTTCAATTCCCATCTTACTTTTGCAGGTTCTCCATGTGCTTGGTGGGTTTCATATGAGTTCTCCAGTTTCCTTCCACAATCCAAGACATGCAAATTAGGCTATATATTGGCTTCCCCAAATTGGCTGTAGTGTGTGAATGTTGACCGGAGGTCCTACCATGATCGTACAAAATGGGAATAAATACAATGGTCACCATTGGACTCCACGGTTCCTAGTTGGACTACAGAGGTTCTTAGATGGATGGAGGTATTACCCATGTAAGGAAACACTTGTTGGAATAAATATTTTCTTTCCGGACACGTTTGCTCCACATTAGATGACGTGACTAATTTTCGGGAGTGAAGTTTTGCCACCAATCTTTACTTTCATCCACAGGACTGATTCCTAGTAAAGCCTGTAACCAATCAGAGATGAGACTGATATCTTGTAACTAATCAAAATGCAAAATGCAGATTTATCAGAAAAGATGGAAGCCTAACCTAAACTCTGAAGTGAGCAGAACCACTTTTTACATTTTTTTATTAAACCCTATGAGCATGTAAACATACATCTTATCAGATCAGCGTCCATGTAAATTGGAATCTCTAATCTTAATGAATTGTTGTTGATTTTTTTTTTTTTTTTATGACCGCTTATCACAAAATGGATTTTATGGTCCTTATTTAATATATATATACTGTATGATGTGATGTGTTTGCTAGGCTCGAGACAAAGCATTCATGAGAGCAGGTTACTTTAAGGAGGAAGACGATTATAACATGCTGAGTTTTACAGCAGAGCGCTGTATTACAAATCAAAAAGACCCAAATTCGGTTCACGGACCAAATCAAATAAGAATCGACTCACCCCAAAACGTCATAATGCCTATACACAAGGGTCACCTGCGTCTCAGTCCTGCGAGTGCTGCAAGACAATCGATACATTGCTTTTCTTGTCACGGCGTCGACCCTTCGACCCTGACAAGACGATTGTTTCATAAACACCCAGACATCTGGCTCATGCACTGTAATTAAGAATTGATCAGTTCATGATTATCTTGCCAGGCTTCTGTGGTCCTTCTCCCGTCCACAGCTAGCTCCGCTCCAGACGGAGTGATGAGGACGGCTGGGAGAAAATAACAAGAGCTGTGAGACAGCAGATTTTTAAGGTATAATTAACACCACAGTGCAGGGTGATAATTATCCACCCTGTCTTCATGCCTCATACATTCTGGAGTGTCATCATCCAATCTGGCATCTAAAATTAAAAATGATTCCCACCTTGTCAGTTCCTCAGACTTGCTCATCTTCCAAAAGGCAGCCTTCCATTCATATTTTTTTTTTTGTAAGTCCTAGGTTGTAGAGAGCTGTTCTGAGTTTATCCTAAATAAAAGAAGATCTCTGATGGTCTAATTTGTTGCCGTAGATGCCATAAACCTGGTCTAGCATTTTAGAAAAGCTGTCAAACTCATAAAAGAGCTGCACTGGTCCATCACGGAGAGATAATTGACTGTCATTTGGAGAACGTCTGCAGGTGAATGGTAAATGAAGACCCATCCATCTCAGACCTTGTTGTTCAGGTTATTATCCTGGGCAAAATGTCACCACTTAACACACTCGCATCAATCATCCCAAACTTAAATTAATCATCTTTTGTCTGTTTGGTTAGAATGAAAATCATGTCTGGAAAGTGATTACCTTCCCTCATTCTCACCTCTTAAATTATGGATCTCTTTGTGTCTGTAGCAGAATTGAGTTTAAACTGCACCGTATGAAGATAAATGTGAGAGTTCTCATGAAGACAGCAACAAACTGCAATCACTCAGCTAAACGCTAACATTAATGTGCCCAATGCAAAACTTTTTATTCCTTATAAACTTTCTACAGTGTAGTTTTTTTTAATTTTTTTTATTGGACTTGCACTAGAGTGGATTAGATTTGACTTGAATTTGGGCAGGACTGTATTAAATGAACTAGATAAAACAAAAACATTATTTTGGGATTGCACTATACTGGTCTGAACTGGACTAGACTGGATTACTGAAATATATGGATTGTTCATTGTTGAATCTGCAGCCATCAGTTTGTGACTTTGAGATCAAGCGCACTTGGGTTATGCAGCAGGGTTAGCGTCTATATACCGCTTTATTTCATATGCGGGGGCCTGAAACCTATCCTTGAAGATTTAGGGCATGCACGCTGGATAGAGGATAAAGTGGTATAGACGCAAATCCTGCTTCATAACCCACGTGCGCTTGAACTTGAAGTCACGAACTGATGGCCATGACTTCATGACTTCATATCTGATTGAAATCTGAGAAGGAGCTTCTTCCCGCAGCGATACGGTCTCTTAATCAGTACACCACACAGTACTAATCCATTTGCACATCCACACATATGTTTCTTGCACTCACTCTGGACATTCTGGACATTAATTGACACTAGTGGTCACTGCACACCTGCGCATTCATGGACATTTCTGATGCACAAAGTCACTTTAAATATGACACTTTCAGGCATGTTTGCACACCCCCTGGACATTTCTATTTATATACAACTTCTATTTATATTATTCCCATACAAAAATTCCATAACTCTGTATTTTCTATATTGTACAGCTAGGTTTTTCTTATTTTTCTTATATTTTTCATATATTGTATATATTTTTTATATTGTACAAATATTTTTATTCTTTCTTAGTTAAATTTACTTCTATTTTCTTTTTCCTAATTTCCTAATAATAGTCTTTTATTTTAAGGGCAGTCATCTAAGCATTTCACTGCATATCGTACTGTGTATGACTGTGTATGTGACAAATAAAATTTTAATTTGAATTTTGAATTTGAATTTGAAATCCTTAAACAGGCTGTTTCTGCTCGAAAACCCTCCAATGTGGCTGAATTAAAACAATTCTGCAAAGAAGAGTCGGCCAGCGTTCCTGCGCTGTGATGTGAAAGACTCATTGACAGTTATCACAAATGCTTGATTGCAGTTGTTAGGTTTAGGGGTCAATTACTTTTTCACATAGGACCAGGCAGATTTGGACAACTTTTTTTTTTTCCTTTCTAAATGAAATCATCATCTAAAAACTGCATTTTGACTCTCAGTGGACTGGTAATAACTGAAATACACTTGGACTGGATTGGATGTGGCTGGAATATAGAGTGGCCTTTAATGGACTGTACAATACTAAAATGAACATATTACATCAGACTGGAAATGGTGAGACTGGAATTAAATAGGCATGGACTGTAATTCACTGGATTGAATTCAATTGGACTTGATTAAAACTAGACTTGGCTTTCAAAGAACTGGACTGGGTAGATTAGACTAGACATTACACAATTGGAAAGAATAAAAATATTTGTACAAAATGGACTTTACTTGAGCAGACTGGTATTGACTGAACTGGATTTGCACCAGACTGGAGTTTTTGTTACAGGACAGTTCA
>JAOVVA010000035.1:12324074-12334577 GCA_028565275.1 Leiocassis micropogon | reverse complement strand
TGAAATCTAAATCGGCCAAGTTTCATCTGAATGACAGTTAAGATCGTTGAAAGATTTGAATTCAAAAAAGTAACAGAAACTAAAACATAAAACTGAATGAAATTGTATTTAGCAAATTTAGTTTAGTTTTTTTTCATCCGATAAAAATATAAATGTGTATGCATATTTACAAATTTTTTTTATTTTTCATAATTCTGATGATTACGTAATGTTATGTGCTCCTATCTGATAATTCACTTTTTCACCTAGGTGAGACACTTTTTAGCACTGACACCGACTAGACGCCCTGTGACCAGCTAAAGTTATGATGTGTTAAATCAAGAAGACATTTTCTGATCTTATTGATAAGTAAATTTCTCTGACTCTGCAGTGTGTTTTTTTTTTATATTTGATCATTAAGGCAGATCATTTTAAAGATAAACAGAGCAAGTCAGTGTCCCTTTGTATGCATAAATTCACTTTGTTATTATTTTTTATCAATGTGACATACAGTATAACAACGGGCTAATCGTACCTCTATTACTACTATGCCCTTCTAGGAACATTTTAACAGAATTTACTTTCTGAAGATTTGTTTAGAGAGACAGATCCGCACAATCGCACAATCAGTGTTCTGCGTGGGCGATGTACTGTGTCTACTTAAAAAAAAGGAAAATATGATCTGAAATTGTATTTACAAAAGAGTCACGCAGAGGGTCGAACAGCTGAGAGACTGTTTACAACGACTACACCAGACTGCTTCATGTCTGAAACGCTGGCCTCCCAGGAACTCCCAAACATGTGGAAAAGGCTTGTAGTGAGGTCAGGACTGTACAGGGGATGTGGCAATAACTCCCAGCCGGGTTCCTGTAATATGGTGTTGGTGAATGATTGTGTGTACAGTTCACACAAACCAATTGTCGAGTTGGTGACAAGTTATCCGTAGATTTTCACGGATCAGAAGTTCCACTCGTTGAATGTTCATGGGACTGCAGTGGGCTTTGAGCCACCTCTGTGGGAATTGTCATTCACGGACCTACAGCCTCCTTTAAAACGTTCATAACATTCGAATATTTTACTGAGGTTAAGAGTGTCATCATCATACTGCGCTTGAAGTCTTCGGTAATCATCAATCACTTTTACGCCTTCGTTCACCAGAAATTGCATCACAAGTCCTGGTTCGATTTAAGCCCTCCCCCCCCCCCCCTCCTAATGATAGACAACAGTAACAAAAGCATAAAAGATATAATGAGCCTCATATTCATTCCTGTATTAGTATTTTTTTAGAAAACATCATCAGTGCTTCATTCTGAATAATGAATTTATATCCGGCTACATCTCTTCTCTATTCATTATTCATTCACTTTTTCTATTCTTTCTATGATTATAATTTCATGAGGTCCAACAGCATTCTCTTAATACTTTACTGCAAACACTGTCAAAGCATCAAACTCACCTTAAGATAAATATATTCAAACCTGTGTGTTTTTTTTAAAAGAACTTTTGTGAAGTGAATACACGTCTAATTATGCATAATGAGTCCGGGAACTTTGGAGAACTCAGTGACTCGAGGGGGTGGCAAAAATATTCTATGTATCCTCCAGCTGCATTGTTTTTTTTTTGTTTTGTTTTTCCCCTGTTATTCTTGTATTACAGGTCGAGTCTGCCAGGTGTGTCCACATGGATTGGAGAAAAATATCCATTTCAACCCATCTGCTTGTCTTTTTATTATTATTTACCCCTGATATTTTCTTGGCAGCAATACACCAGCAGGCGGTACACCCCCCTGTTAGAGTGACCTAAAAATGCTTAATCGAGGGGCAAGTGAACAGAAAAGCAAGTGGAGTGTAGCAGAGTTGAAATAAGCATCAAACGGCATATTAAAGGTTCCATATTTTACCATTACTTGAAGAAATTAGCATATGTCTAAACCTCCCGCAAAGAGAGAGAAATAGAGATATTGTTTAAATGCTCCAGTTGAAATGTCGCTCAGGTAATGTTGGGGGAGGGGCTCTTCTTATATGAGGTCACAGTAGATGTGAAATCTATTTATTAAATCATGGCTAATACAAAAAAATTATAAATATTTGGAGACTCATGTGACTGCATAAAAGTAACTAATTAGTGAATTTGGCATAAGAGGTGCCCTTTAAACTGAATATGTATCCCACGTGGTTATAGACATTAAAAATAGGTAGAGCTGGAAATATTTATTGTGTTTTATATGGATGTTTTTTATTGTAATAGTATTGAAATGGAAATTAATTAGCAATGAGAGAAAAGCTGTAATTTTGAGTTTATTAGCAACAGAACCTCCAGCAAGTGATGTGTGAAGTCACAAACAACAGTGCAGATATTACAGACAGATCTGGAGAAGGAACTAATCTGAAAGGAGGTCGAACTGGTTTTAGCAGTAAATTGTGAGATAAAAGCAGGATCAAATGAAAAAATATCTGTCAGGGATTTGAGGAAAAGGTCGCCTTTTGCAGCTAAAAGGAGTTTTGGTTTGGCAGGAGACAGTGGATTGATGTTATTGATTTTGACCTTCCAGACATCAAGGCTGGCATTATGCTGCTTATCAGAGCTGTGGAGTTCGGAGTAAAGACGGGTTCAGAGCCACCGGTAACTCTCACAATAACAGACAAAATTAGGATCGTTGAAGCCGATAGACACACTTTACAGCTCTGGGTTCAGCAGGAAGCCATGATGACGAGATGAAATACATCGTACCTAAGTAGGTCAGAAGTGGTATAATCTTGTTTCTACATGACCAAATGCTAGTGTTGACATTTTGGAAGAAGAAACTGTCGCAGAGCCGAACCAAATGAGCTCACTTAAAACCAAACAAAGAAAAGAAAATGCAATCTTATAAAATATACTGTACATCTTCTCTTTAGTGGTTTCAGGAGTAAGTGAGTGTTAGTAAGAGACCAAGTCAAGAGATTGCTCCATTTCTCAAAACAGGTGATTTCATTACCATAGAGTTTGAGATAAAGTCTCTGTTTTGTGTGAAAAAGTTAATAATGACTGCACATGAGTTCATCCTGACATTTTACAGTCTGTTATTTCTATTTTTCTCCATAACACCGCTAAATTCTGGGTTCTTATTGGTCAAAAGGTGTTGATTTATTTTCTACTCTGCCTGGCCCCCAAAAAAGTCACATAGTCTAATATTTAATATTTCATTCACCTTAATCTTTGATTACACACACAATGTGGAGTACAGTTCATGTGTGAAAATGATGCCTCATGCACCCAGAGACACTCACAATCTGAGTCCTGGAATATGTCCGTGTCATCAGGGAAGAAAACCTCCATAGATGTGATAACCTGGTCATTCAGTACATTCAGGTGGTCAGCTGACTTCATTTTATTGCCCCATAACGTTGCTGAGTCTAGCCCTGAGTAACTGAAACAACCCCAGATCATAACACTGCCTCCAGAGGCTTGTACAGTGGACACTATGCATGATGGGAGCATCGCTTCATGGGCTTCCCTTCTTACCCTGACACGCCCATCGCTCTGGAAGAGGCTCAATCTGTTCTCATCAAGTCACATGACCTTTTTCCATCACTCTATAGTCCAGTCTTCATGCTCCCTAACAAACTGAAGCCTTTCTCTGAAGTTTCACTAACAAGTGGTTTTCTTATGGACACACAGCTGTTTAGACCCTTTAGTCCAAGTGAATTCCTGTCATGTGTGGAAATTCTGTAGTTTATGTTCTTGGACTGTTTTGAGGCAATTTAGCCATGAAGAGTGAACATTTAGACGCAAAAATTACATTGACATTATAGTATTGGCTATGTAATTAGTGTGTTAAAAATCAAACAGGACTTATAGTTGATCCCTGAGGTACACCTAAAACAGCAGGAGTGATAATACAATGATAATCAAATATATTAGCCATATTCCACAAATAACTCTATTTGGAGGGCCTGGAGCCTAGAACAAGGGGAATTGGTGCACTAGGCGTGGTACATCATGAATGGGATTTCACAAGCACAGACACACTCACTCACACATTACAGGCAATTTGGAATCGCCAAGAATAGGTAGAACATGCAAATTCCACATACACACACATACAGACTCAAGGAGAAAATCAAACCCTCGAATCTGGAGGTGTGAGGCCACAGTGCTAACCACTACGCTACCATTCCACCTCCACAAATAAGTTTCTTACAAAATTGAAACCTTGCTAATATTAAAATAAATCCGGTGCATAGTAACAGATTCAATTTTAATTCCTGAAATGACTTTCCAGCAGGAGGATTAATACAGTTAGGCTCTAGCATTAATCTCCTTAATCCCTTTGCAGTATAACTATAAAAGCTCTACTGTATGTGCATGAGATCATTGTGTTCTTTATGATGATTAAAATAATATTAGATGCAATATGACAGTCATGGAAGGCTCATTCACCTTTCTCTTTTAGACACAAACCAAATCCTCACACTTTTTTTCCCCCATTTTGTCTCAAATGTGGTTTATTTTATACAGCATCATTTTTTTGTTCATTTTTTTATTTGCAGTATGTACAGGCTCTTGACTCACATCGTGACGAGAAAGAGATAGAAACACAATACTTAGAGAACACAAATCACCTCAGCATTATGATGATGTTCTTTTAAACACCTCTCTTACAATTTTTTAAAAATTATTATTTTTAATGCATTAAAGGAAACTTATCTTAAATCATGTGGATTTGTTGGACCAGCACTTTACTCCAGGTCAAAAACACATTTGAATGAATACAGTACATCGTTTTTTAAAATTTTTTAATTACAGCATTGGTCATTTTATCATTGGACACCAATCTGAAATTAAGAATAAATAATAAGTAAATTAATAAATAAGTAGATAAATAAATAAATAAATAAATAAATAAACAAATAAATATACAACATTAGACACATGAATGATTTATAAAAAAAATAGACAAAATGAATATAATTCAGATTTGATGATTTAAAGATCAGATCATAGATCGCCTTGTGCTTATTAACGAGAGAAACATCCACTGAAATTAGGTTTGCATTACAACAAAACACTTTTTTGTCACAAATTCAATCTTTCAGCGTACATCGCGGTCTGTGCTTTACTTTACATTTCATCTGGCTTTGTTCTCAGTCCAGACTCCGCCCTTTTTATGTCATTGCAGTGTTATCCGCTTGTGTTCACCTGCTCCATGTTTAGTCCGTGATTATTGTCCAGTTATACCTCTGTTTTCACATTTTATGAGCGTTATACTGTATATCTCACCTGCGTCAGTTTTTTTTATTATTAAAATCATGATTTATACTTTGGCATTATAAAGCAAATGTTAGCTTCCCTTGACTCCAAATGACATCCTTTTATTTTTTGGTCATTTCATTCCCTTTAAGCTAAAGACATACGGTCAGGCTTTAATGGTCCCTCTTGACAATATTCGTAGACGTGATTCCATTGTGCTATTCATGGTTAGGCTCCAGAGAACAGCATTATGGGAAGCTAATTGTAAAGCGTAAATAGCAGGTATAGTGGATGGTGGTGCTGCGCGACTGTAAGTGCCTAATGTTGCCTTTCAACGGTTCGCTGCTTGTAATGGAAACACATTTACCCAAGCCCACTTTTGCATCGACATCAGCAAAGCGCAAATTATGAGTCACAGGTCCTCAGAGATGTGAAGAGGCTCGAGCGTTTGAGTCATGCACTGTTGTTTGAAAGGATTTTTCCCCCCTCTCTTTTTTTTCCAGGGCTTCGGTGAACAATAAGAAAGCAAATGTTCTGTTCTGTTCTGTTTTGTGCGATCGGTATTGCAGTTGGTAAAATGGTGACATTTAATGGGCCGGTGAATGCAGACAATGTCATCAGCTCCTGTTTGCCCACACAGGACAGTCGGGGCGAGTTCAGATAACAGATGAGTCACTTCGCAAAACATTGCGCATTGATATTTTTTCTTCTTATTAATGTTTACATGGACACAAAAGCCAATCTTTAGAAGCATGCCATGCAGCCTGAATCAAGGGCGAATTGTCTGTGAATGTGGGAGTCTTATTACTAAATATATAAAAATAATCATAATAATAGCTTCAAGCTTTGGTTTTTCAGGGACCAAGGACCAGGCTTTTTGTTTTTGTTTGTTTGTTTGATGGTTTGTCAAAGAACTCAGATTAGGAAGAGTAATTTCCACTTTGTGATTTGGTTTAAAATATTAAACTCTGCACCATAGCGCCACCACCAGGTCACTGAGACTGTGATTTCATTTGCCTGAGTAGACAAAAGGATAACTACCTACTTTTGTATCACATACAGATGGTCTGCTGTTAAAATGCATAATAATAATAATAATAATAATAATAATAATAGCACTGATGACCTTAAGTGCTTGGACCCCTTATAATCATAACCTCCAAAAAATGTGCGGTTTAAAAAGAAAATGAAAGGCAAGCTATATCAATATCTTAATGTTTTGTGACTTAAAAGGATTGCTCTCAATAGAAGCACAATGCAAACACAATGAACGACATTAAAACATCGCCCCGATACACTAGCACCACCTAGAAGTAGTCCAGTCATGTAAAAGTGACTTTCTTCATAAGCCACACATTCCAATATGGTTCCAAACAATGTGTTATCTCAAAGATAGCAGCAGATTTTTGCGAAACATTTGTGTGTTACATCCAATTTGAGTCACTTCAGGTAATGTGAAGGTAACCTTAGTGGGATCTGAACGATGGGACTTGACTGCGTTTCCAAAACAGTAACTGAAACACTCTATTTAAAAATACTTTGTTCTTTTTTTCCTTTTAGAAAATCCATAAAAGTTCAGGAACCATTTAACGACCCTTTGCTGCACCTTTTTTTTTTCTTTCCAGTAGCACGGTTCAAGAGTGTGGCTCCCGAGCGAACATGGTGTTATGAAGAACCCACGTCTGTAACCTCACCCCGCTGCCTCCAACATTATGCTAATGTTCACGCTCCATCACAGCCGCGCCTGGAGCCGTGCCATACATCATAAACTATTTGAACAGATGCTTTGAAAACAAAACCTTATCTTTGTCATTCTGAAACATGCTGGGAAATGACTGTGTTTGTTCTCGTGTGAACGTGAGCTTAACAACAATTAGAGACAAATGTGGGCGGAGTATAAAAATTGCACTTCTGCCGATGTCACACTTGCCATAGATTTTGTTTTGTTTCTTTTTTTTTTAGCTTTTAAACCTCATCCACATGTGGGAATAAAGTCTTCTCTTTGGGGATTTAAAAACAATAATTTATTTAAATTTTATTTTGCATTTCTGAAAGAAATTTGACAATATTTGCCTTTTTGTTAAGTTGTGAGGTTTTTTTTCTTTTTTTTAGTAAACCACACTTTTAGTATCACACTCGAGGTCGTGCTGATGTCCCGGATTTAGGCGCGACTACTGAAGATATCACAGCCGTGCTGATGTTCAGTAAAACAGCATGACATCAAAAATGATATTTCTTTTATATAATACGGCAATTTTGATTGACAGATTATGAGTTGTTTGTTTATCTAACAAATTTTTTGAGATGACAACAGTTAGTGTAATTAACAGGAGTGAAAGTATTTTTAAATTCTTACTGGTACCATGTACAGGGTGGTGGTGGAGGTGGCGGACAGTCCTGAGAAACTTACAAGATTTACTTTATATTTCCACTTATTCCACTTTAGAATATCAGCTCCGTTAACTTCCGGGTTCAGGGGTCGAATCCCAAATAGTGTTAAATGGAAAGCTAGTGCACTATGTAGGGTATATGATCCCTTGTTCCACACACCAAGTAGTGCCCTTGATCAGGGGTTAGTGAGGGATTTGGGATTCAGCGTTGTGTTAGATGCTAGTTAGCTTTGTAGCTAAGTCGCGAACAGAACGACACGGACGGTTCAGAGGCGATTCCGAACGACTTACTGCAGAGACGGCGTGTTGTTTAAGACGACATAACCTGGGACACCGAGTGATACGTATAGTTTGTGCTGTTAGGCTCCATATCAACACAGGAATGGCTTTTGTATTAGTTGTATAATCTTAGTGAACTGGAATACGTACTTATAGATTTTATTTCAGAACTGATTCACGAAGCTTCCAGGTACAGAAGAGTTCAAGACAGTTCAGCCAGTTGTTCCAGATTCAGTAGTAGGTTTGTAATCTGAGGGTTTTATTGAGGGATCAAAGAAGACTTTGATGTTTTGATAATAGTCTAGAAAGCGAAGCTCCTACAGATGATTGTGTTGTCAGGTCTGGAATTGAAAACCAGTCAGGTAAAAAAAAAAAACAATCCGATTTTTTTCTAAGCAACATTTGACAGATAAGCGTTTGAACGTAGGCTTGTTCCCCGTTACTCGTATTCCCTCCGTGTGTCAGGAGTCACATCGAGCCGGAGCTTAAACCACACTGACACGATGGAAACCCAATCTGAAATCAATCCTTTTTTTCTTTTCATTTCTTTTAATTCAGACATATCTGAAGTGTTTACGGCTTCCTGCATCTTAGGATTCAGATCCTTTATCATCACACCAGAGCTTTGTGTTCGACTAGAACAAGAAACAAAGGACACGAAACAGGAGCCGAGCCCTAACCAAGAGAGGGACGAGCGAGCGAGCGAGCGAGCGACAAGTGAGTGAGTGCAGAGACCAGTACGGGCAGGTTTGTTCGTCTCAGACAGGAATACTGAGGTGGTGTGTGTGTGTGTGTGTGTGTGTGTGTGCAATCCCCAGCACAGCCATGACACCCCCTCCCTCCCTCCTTCCTTAGTGATTCCTATAGTTTTAATAGCGTAGCACATTTCAGGTGTCAGTATTCAGTATTTATGCCATTAGCTGTTCTGTAAGTAAACATTAGATTTTCTGAAACCTCCCTTGATTTTTTTTTTTTATGTTAGCACACGTACGCACACGTGCAACAGCAGGAAAGAGTTTATGGTATCAAGCAGAGATATCTTCAAGCCCTGTACACCGGCGGTGCATTGAACCCGAGGTGATAGAAGGAAAAAAAAAAGTCGATTTATATCTCTTGGTGTTGAAAACAGAGCTCAGCTTCAAACAGAGAGAGAGAGGTTCTTGTGTTCCTTTGTTTTTTTTTTTGTCCTTTGCGATGTTGTCCATCAGGATTTCCTTAATCAGAAAAAAAAACAAAAAAAGTCTGGGTTACTGCAATGCCGTCTCAAAAATAAATAATAAAATCAAGCAGAGTCTCCGGTTAAAGCGCGACCCAAGACCACGACCGCGAGAGACCCGGCATTCCCTCCCGTCCATCTTCAATAAAGAGTTCCCGAGATTTCCCAAATGTCCTCTTTTTTTCATTGAGCAAAAGGAAATGAGCAGGGGATGTGTTTGTGAGAGGGAGGTCTGTCAGAGGTGCTACTCCAGTTTCCAGTCATTTTCCAATCCTAGCAATGCTATATATGACCGGGTTTGGAGAGGTAGGCAATGAGGGCCACCACGACCCCCACGTACACCCCGGTGCCGATGGTGATGGAGAGAGCAGCCAGGAACAGAGCTCGTCTGGACGCGATGCTGGCCATCGGGAAGTCGCCCTTTGTCACGGCTTTGCTGGTCTGGAGAGAAAATAAATAAATAAAGATGAGAAACGAAAGCGAGAGAGTGAATCAAACCGATCATTTATTACTGCTACAACAAAGGACACTTAAACAAGGACGAAATACACAAGCAGTACGTTCCTAAAACACACACACACACACACACACACACACACACAATTAGAGCTCTTCACCAAGCTTTGATATGTGGGAACACTGGGACGGATCAAACCCGCAGCTCTGAGACTCAAGCAGAGAAGGTTAATAGAACAATAAAAGAAAACACACATTAAAGGCTGCGTGTGAAGAGGATGAGATGCCGACAGTTGAGACGTGAGATGCTGCATCACGCCCGAGCTGTCACGTCGTCTTTAGATCATATTTTCACATCGAGGAACTAATCACACGCAACAAAAAAATCCATTTACATGCATTTGAAAGCCTCTGATGCAGCTCTTTAATGTGGGACGAAGTTTCTACAAAGGGAAAAAAAAATCACAGAAAAAAACGTTTCTGTAAAAATAGTTTGTTCACATGGGTTGGGTATGATGGATGTTACTCAACTTATTTTAAGTCTGAGGAGTGTTCAAGTCAAAGCGGGACTTTTGATCCTACAGAATAAAGAGTGTAAAAACTCCCTTTATTTCTCTATATAATCCCCTGATACACTAACGCACTCATCCCAGTGTTTCACTAGAGCTTGGACACCATCAAGGTAGAAAGATTTCATGGCACCAAACGTGGAAATGTCTTGGAGCGAGGTCAGGACTGTACGGGCGATGTGGCGATGACTCCCAGCCGAGTTCCTGTGTACAGTTTACACAGACAGATGCATCTTTTCCGCAAGTTAGATTGCGGAAACCGAGTTTAGATTCTTAACTCTAGATTAACCGAGTGTGTCCAGGATATAAAAGATTGGATGACCAATAACTTTCTTTTACTAAACTCAGACAAGACAGAGATATTACTCATCGGCCCAAAAAC
>JAOVVA010000035.1:12282572-12293568 GCA_028565275.1 Leiocassis micropogon | reverse complement strand
CAGCATTCCTTTACAATGTAGAAAGAAATAAAAATCAGGAACCATCATGGAGTTAGAAAGTCACCCCAAACTTTTGAGCGGTAGTGTATGTATATTATATATATTCCACAGCATTAAATTTAACTAAATATGTATAAAAGCATGACACAGCAAATTTTAATGAAGAAAAAAAAGATAAAATTGTTGCCCAATTCTTGTGGCATCAGGAGGAATGAAACACACAGGGACATGCTGGCGTAAGAAAAAAAATGAACCATATTTAGGACAGGAAGTGTAACAGCTACCATTCACATGAATCATTTCCTATTAAAAGGGTGATGTGTATTGTGAGGAGAGCCTGCAGTGACTGGAGGCTTCCATCTGCTCGCTAACACCATTACGCCCAGCATGGAATAAAACACTCGCCCTTTAACACTTAATCCCACGTAATATTAATAATGAACCAAATTTTCAGATATCACCCCGTAATCACACAGAGTCACACACTCCAAAACACAGGTTCACTCCGAATGTGTCTACATATCAGGAATACTGTAATCATCATCATCATCATCATCATCTTTATCCAGATTTCAATTAAATCACTTCTGTCGTCCCGAACTGGATCTCTGATAACATCCTCTCTGTGTGTGTGGGGAAAATTGCGAGGGAGGACATCTTAATTAAACACCAGAGCCAGCTGTTCAAAACTCATCTCGCCGCTTTAACTGATCACGAAGGTTTGTTCGGCTTTGCGCCGCTCAAACAAGAGGAAAAGTAAAATAAAAATGACAGGTAATCATTGACTACGCCAACGTTCATAACTCAGTCAGCGGGCTGCCAGTTCTCTTGCTTGTTATCTGTAACTCAGGGTCTGGACGTGAAATTTTTATATTAAACCTGAAATCCCAACCTGTACTCACGCCCACTTCATCCACATTGTCTTTAAACAAACAAATAAATAAATAGAAAAATGTTAGCTTCATTTGTTGTTTCGTTATTATATTATATTAAAATACAGATGGCTCCAGATTTATTGGCCCCCTTTAGGCAAATGGACAAACATTATCCTATATAATAAACAATATTATAAGAATATTTAATTAATACTAAATAATAGGCATGGAAATAACACCCGATACTCCCGATAATATTATCACGATACTCAGGTGCCAATTTGATCTGTATCACAATTTCATATAGTATTATGTTTATCCAGATTTAATATTATATTCATTTAAAGATTTTGTTACAACTCTAAACAAACTTAGTAAATCATTTGCTCATAACATAATGCATGGTTTAGAATGCACCACCTGCAGGATCATGGAGGAACTGCAACATTTTACCGCCTCAAATGCTAACATGTATAAATTAAAAATACGTACATTTAAAAAAAAAAAAAGAATCTTGCAGTCAGTGTCGCGATACGTGAACTGCAACACGAGTATGCGTGCATACAATGCAAGTATCATTTTCTCGGTGTCTACTAAATAGTTTGTAACAAGAATATTAGTTTTAATTCTTTTTAACAAATGCAGTAGAGCTGCATGCATAACAAACAATATTTGCAGTGGTTAGCACTGTCACCTCGCACCTGCAGGGTCCAGGTTCGATTCCCGCCTCAGGGTCTGTGTCCATGGAGTGTGCATGTTCTCCCCATGCTTGGTGAGTTTCCTCCAGGTACCCCGGTTCCCTTCCACAGGTCAAAGATTATTGCGCAGATTAGCGTTCACAAATAGTCCGTAGTGTATAAATGATCATGTGCGCGGTCACCCGTGACCCTGAATACAGATTGTCATATACGTAGCGCTTTGCAACGTAGAAATGTCCAGAAAATTACCTAGAGTAGTCAAATGATTACCGCCTTTTTTATGCTTTCTAGGTAAAGAAATGCTAACTGTATCTTTTCATTATTAGTGAATCGTAAGCAGAGGAAGTAACTGCACAATACAATGAAACCATCACAGCTCATTTTCCTCACTTTTAAAAAGCCACTTTCCCGAGACAGACCTCTTCCACCGTACCGTACTGTACCTCTCACTACTCAGATTAATAACAGTACGTTTCGTTTTTTTTTTTTTTTTCCTCTACACGTAGCGCCTGTGTGGTGAAGCAGACCGATGAGTTTTGATTGAACTCTCAGCGTGACTCACGGGCCTGTGCGCAGAACCCAGAGCGTCCATGTTTTCCTTCGCTTCTTTTCATCTTCTCTTTTCACTGCATTGAATCCTGTAGAGTATTGACCTGAATTCTGTATTTAGCATCTACTGCGGATCCATCATCTCCTCCCAATTGTTTCTTCATGCAGCTCAGCTGCCAGTCCTGCTCTCCTTAGGAATGAAAATTAAACATAGTGCTACATGGAGAACACTATCTGTTCATGGCCTCTGTTGAATGAAACACAGAAATGGCAAAAAAAAAAAAACAGTACAGTATTTGCTCCTGATATTATTTAGCGTTTACGTGGACGAGAGCAGAATAAACAGCATTTGTTGGATCTAATCCCCGTGCCTTGTTAGTCCTGTTATAATAATTTCGGCATGTTTAGCCTCTCATAAGCTTGTTTGTGTTCTGTATTGTCAGTGTAAATAGTGTGCGTGTATCCCGGGGATGTAAATGAAGCCGCCCTGAGAGGGGAGAGAAAAAAAAAAAGAAGCAAAAACAAAACCATGTCAACTCTGCGTGGTGCCGGTGGTGTATTATGCAGGTCACAGCAGACTTCATTTCCATTTTCAACACTGTCGTGTCTTTCGGAGACTCGTTATTAATAAAAATGAGACGTGCCAAGCTCGGTCCATAAAAAAAAAAAAAAGGAAACAAATAAAATAAAATAAATAAATAATACATTCCTCCAAAAAGGGTATGAGAGATTCAGTTGTACCTCTCAAAAAACGAACGAATGCAGATGAAAGCAGTAAGAGCAAAGAGCAAGGGAATTAGTTTTTCCTTCTCTTTCCTTTTCTAGTACAACCGATGCATGCTGGGCTGCAATCTCAGCCGAGCGCTCAGTCCTGATACTCCACGCCGTAGTTGTGTTGCGATTTTCTCTCTCAAATGAATCATCTACCAGAAAAAATGCCATTTGTACTAAAACAAAGGTGAACGTACAGTACAATACCATGCAAAAGTCTTCAGCCCCCCCACTCATTTCTTTATATTCAATGAAATAAAAGAGTGTGACTTTAATCACAAATGCAATTTAAAAACTTAAACAGCAGCGACCTCATTTTCCCTCTCGTCTGTTCCAACCACCGGCCTGATCACCTGTTTCTCACTCATGCCCTTAAGTGTGTCTTAACAAACAACTTTGAAACTGCTCAAGTACAGGGACTGGCCTGAGAAAAAACAAGGTCCTTCTGGAAGCCTGGAGAACTAATTCCTCAAGACAACATTAAACATACAAGAAAGTCTGGAGCTTTGCACGTGAAATATAAAGAAATGACGGGGTTCAGGACCAGCTCAAGCTGAGGTAAGGATGGGATGCATCAGCACCTGAGCATACAGTAAAAACTTCTTTTTATTTTGCTCTGTTTTTGTTGGTGCGCTGCTAGCAATGAAACCCGCCATGCTCGTGAAAAGGCACATTGCGCTCACTTTCACGTCCAGATCGATGACATTTTCTGACATCAATTCATTAACCTAAGAATAGATCTGCATCACACAGTATCAGTATCATGTTGTATTGGATGTTGGTATTGGAGAATGTTTACAAATCGTTGAGGGGAAATCTCTAACATTCATCTTTGGACCGATTTTTTTTTTTTTTTTTTTTTGCTGTTGGTCGCAAAACCTCACTAAACTCCACTGGATCCTTAAATTGTCTGCACTATATATACTTTTTTTTAATTTCCTTAAAAGTAATGGTTTTGGACCATCTTTCCACCCAACAGTGATGATATGAGCATGAAATGGGACTCATACCAATATCTGTATCTATACTGTACATCTCTAATCATAACATCATATTACCAGCAAACTAGTATCCAGTCATGGGGGGATAATATCCTGCAGTTTTTTTTTCCCCATTCCTTCATTTCTCAGATGCTTTTATTCTGAGCAAGCTACTAGCAAGGCAGTTTCAGATTAAACATCTGGCTCCAGGGTCCAACTGTGTGGCTCAGTGCTGGGATTTGAACAAGTGCAGACTCCTAACACCGGGTTTGTTATAAAAAATATATATATATTAAAAAAAAGCATTACTTACTTTAACTGCTTCTTAACTTTAATGTGGTCATGTGATACTTCTGGGAACCAGATATTGACCACGATGGTCCAATTAGATGTGTGTTTTGTGTATAAAGCCATCTATTAAGCGGCGTAAGAGGGCTGTGCGTGCCTGGGTGCATTAATTAATAATGAAAAGGCTGTAACTGGTTCTGCTAAGAGCTTTTACACGGCTCCTGATTAAGATTTGTACGCCGGTTAGAGACCTTAATGCTGATCAGGACATTTGCGTCTCCATGCAGTGATCAGTTTTTCATGGATTTCATTCCTGGGATTTTGCAGATTACGTGCAGAATATGAAGTGTGCATGGAAGTGTGTTTTAAAACATCCAAATGAGGATGTGTTTTATTTATAGAACATAATTTATGAGTGAGTTGAGTTTCTCGTAAGCATCGTAGCAGAAAAACGTTCATTCATCTTCTACCGTTTATCCTGTACAGGGTCACTGGGGCATGGAGCCTATCCAAGGAGATAAGGTGGGGCACACCCTGCACATGGTGCAATCCATTACAGGGCACGAACACACACACTCTCCGGGCAATTTGGGAATGGGAATTGGCAATTAGCCTAATCTGCATGTGTTTGGATTGTGAAACCAGAGTACCCAGAGGAAACCCACCAAGCACAAGGATCGAACCCAGACCCTGGAGGTGTGAGATGACAGTGCTAACCACTACACCACCATGCCACCCTCACTGTTAAACAGCACTGTTAAAAATCACATTGAATACTTCCTCTCCTAGGTAATATGATCTTAAATTGAGATGCTTTGAGGAACCTCAGCCCTGTGGTCCATCCATCCATCCATTTAACAATCCTTCCATTTGTTCATACATCTGTCCATCTATTAATGTAACATCCATCTGTCTGTCCATTTATATGTTCATCCATGCAGTTGCCCATACACTTAACCATCCTTCCATTTGTCCATCTATCCATCTGTCTACCCATTTAACCATCCATGTGTACGTCCATCCATCCATTTAATCAACTGTCTGTCAATCTACGTGTCCATCTATTCATCAATTCATCCATCCATTTAGCCATTTGTCCTGCAATCTATTCATCCATCCACCTACATATCTATCTACCCATCCATCCATCCATCCATCCATCCTTGGGGCAAAAGTCCAAGGTACTGTGAGGCCAGATGAGGAATATAATCTCTCTTCATCTAGTCCATGGTCTGCCCCAGGTTTTCCTATCTACTGGATATACTCAAAGTGCCCCCCAAGGGCACATCCTAGACGGTTACCTGAACCCGCACCAAATGGCTGCTTTTAATGCAGAGAAGCAGTGAATCATCTTCAAACTCCTCTTGAATGTCCAATAGATTCTGTGAAGGAAAGCCCATATGAATTGACCTGATCATAGGTCAGGGCTGGGATGCAGTTTGACCGGTATGTCAATAGCTTTGCCTTTTGGCTCAGCTCTCTTTTTACTAATACAGTGTCTGCATGATTGTTTATGGTGTACCAGTCCATCTGCCGATCTCTCGATCCACTCTACCCTCACTCCTGAACAAGATACAAAGATTCTACCAAGAATAATCCCATTGTATTGTATTTATTGTATTGATTTTTTTTCTGAAAATACTACCTTTTGAAGTAGACAGATATTACACCTAGCATGTCGCATCACAAAAAACACCAGAGTTCTACATTTAGGGTCTTAGCAGAACAACTTACAGTAAGACTGTTTCCTGTAGAAATACAGTAGAAGAAGAAGCCTAACCTACCTAATTAAAGGTTGTGAAGAAGAAATCAGCTATGTCTCTGAGCATCAAGCCTTCCTGTCGTTGTGTCAAACTCATACCTCATCCTAATAACGTCCCTTTGCTGCCAATCAACGATGCATTTTATTGGATTTTCCTTTGCAAAATATTGAGAGATCTCTGCTTTGGACAATGAATAATTAAAGACCAGTCTGTCAATATCTCTCCTGTCTCACTCTCACACTGCAAAACACAGGAGCAGGGTGGAAAAAAGTGTGAAGAAATGCTTTCAGTGCTCATTGATTATGACGCTTCGTTAGTGCTGCTGAGAGACAAGCACGGCTCACGGCGCGACGGCCTGCATAATCTCGGCGCAAGAACAAGAGCTGGAAATGTCCCGCCTGCCTCAGTGTCGAAGCTTAACAGGAAAGTCTTCTAAGAGCAAGAACTCAAAAATCTCATTAGAAGTGAAACTTTAAAAACCAAACATTGTTGGATTTCTTAGGAGCTTAGGAACCCTGTGGATCCGGCCATTTTATCAGACCTCAACGTGAATCCCTCAGGGTTAGAGGCTCGGCCCAGGAAGATTTGGATGGAGTTTTATCCCACTGAGAGCTCTTTCACAGGGCGGGTAAACAAACCAACATTCATTTGCTTATTTACTCATTTAAATCGACTTTTAATAAACAAACAAACATCAAATATCCAATTAAAATAAGACTGAAATAAGGTGTAAAAGCATGGATGGCAGGTATAATACACTCTGAGCCATGCTGTTAAGGGAGAACAGTTACTGTTACTGAGGTTATCGATTGATTATTTTTCCATAGCAGCATGTCCCTGAGTGTTTTATTCCTCTTATACAGTACCTCAGCAGTGAGCCAGTGGAGAACTTTCTACCTGTTTATAGTTACTATAAAGTTTGTTCTCACTTGTGTCATGGCAGCTATGAACAGTCCATCCCTCACCAGCCTCACTTTATTCTCTGTATTAAAATGAATTAGGGGAAATGGTGCCAACTCCTTTTTCCTGAAGATGTCGGAAATCTTAAAGTTACAGCTTAGCTTTAACTCTGTCTGTTATATTAAAAAAAAATATTTTTTTAAAAACTTTACAATTACGGACATAGTTAGAGTTTGTATCTAATTTTTTCTCTCATTTTACATGAAATTAAGAAGAAGAAACATTCATTAAAATACCATCATGATTGTTTGTTTAACTTAATACTGTTTTCTAATAACAACTGTTATTGAAAAAAAGTAAAAGGTAAAAAGTTTCTAATGTGTAATCCTAACCCTGTGGAACTGAGACACATGCATGCGGTCAAATCCAGATTTTGGACATATTAGGTAAAAAAATGGTTAAAGTTATGGTTAGGGTCGAGGTTAGCGTTTGTTCATCTCCTTTACAAATGAAGTCATAAAGCGAACAAATTCATTTGGATGTTGACAACTTTCTCATGAGATCAGGATTAAAGAGTCTAATCTCGGGGCATTATTTCAGACTTCAGACTCAGCGTCTACGCAATCCAACAATCTACGCAATCAAACAATCACTAATACTGTGTGTACAGCATCGGTTTGTACTTAAATTTTTCTATGTTCTTGGGTTTTTGTTTCCATCATTGTAAGGTTGTTAGGTTTGAACTCCAGTCTAACAATGGACTCTAAACATCTTCCTCTAACACCAGACACATTTAAGAGATACTTCACATCACACACCACTTTGCTTTATTTTATCTAAATTCACCTCTGTTTTTTCTTATCTTCACACACACACACACACACACACACTAGAGTGTCAGATCAGTCCCAGAATACTTAGTCAGGTCTACGATATGATCAGAATCGACAGTGGATTCAGAGATATCATGTAGTTGTGTAGTTGCGGTTATGTGCCACCGAGCTTGTAAATATGTTAAGCGCAGGGTTTTAATCATCCTTGCACATTAATCGCCTGTCAGCCCACACGGACACTGTCACACATACCGACACGTTTCTGAATTCTCTACATTCGTAGTCATGATCCTGAGAATTTCATTCACCGCATGTACATTTGATGATTATCTAGCTCTGGAGAGATTCTGAAGACATTTACAGGACAGGAAGGAAGAGAACTTATGTACAGTAATCTAACACACACACACACACACACACACACACAAAGAGGAAAAATGAACAGAGACAGTATTGAACTGAATTCATGCGTATAGGAATGAAATGATGACACATGCAGTGTTGACTGGAAAAAAGTGTCTCAGTCCTGTTGAATGAGGGATTAAATATCCATTTAAATGAAGATGTAACCGGACTTCTTTCATGCCACTGGACAATCTTTTGTACATTTTTCTTTTGATCTGTTCCTTTTATCATTAAGGGAATTGTTTTCTGCACAAGCCTCTACAGTAATTCATTCAGTAATAATAATAATGTTTAAAAAAAAAACAGCAGAATAATAAATAAATAAATAAATAAACAAACAAACAAACAATAAAATAAAGAAATAAACCCCAGTCCGAAGTGGAAGGAGCTCACCTTGGCACTCGGATCATCCCAGGCGGGTGATGGGCGGAATTCTCACAGCTCCATCTCCTCCACTCAGCATCTCTGTTGATCAGAAATCCGATTATTTCCTCTCCGGGGGGAAATAAAACAAAAAACAACAACAACAACAACAACAGAGCAGCGCGTTATAAGCGTGAGATCAACATACGGGTGCAAACGTGTGTGTGTGTGTGTGTGTGTGTGTGTGTGTGTGTGTGTCTTCAGTCTTCTGCAGGAGACACTCGGGAAGATCTGCTCTCCTCTCTCAGCGCTCTGTGTGTGTGTGCGCGTGTGTCTCACCAGTGCGCGTGCACACACACACACACACACACACGCACGCACGCACGCACACGCGCGCACGAACGCACGCAGCAGCTCGGTTAATAGCCCATGATCAGACAGCGCGCGCGGTCGTGCACGGCTCATTGGAGGAACAGGAGCTGATCAGAGTGTCTGACTCCACCTGCTGTACACCCAGGCGGAGATCGGATCAGGTCACATCAGACCGGAGAGATCGGACTGGGACACGGACACGGACATGAGGAGATACAGTATTGTCTGATGGTATTTTGCAAAAAAAAAAAACTCAATGAGTCTGAGTTACAGCACGAGTCTTACAGTGATGGAAAAGTGTGAAGATAAGATAAAAAAGGTTGAGGAGAGAAACGAAGTAGAGCTACATTATAAAGTATAGGAATAAAGGATCGGGACAGAACAAAGACTGGGAATTTAAGAAATGGAAAGGAGAAATGTTGAAGAGAGTGGAAGGAAAGGAGGAAATGGTCTAAAGTGTACTGATACCAAAGAAAGAAAGATAGAAATTGTACCATATGAAAAGAAAGGAAGAAAGTGTAGCAAAAAAAAGAAAGAAAAGAACAAAAGATGGGGGAAAAGTAAAAGAGAAAACAAGTACCAAAAAAAAAGAAAGAAAGGAGGAAAGAAAGAAGAAAATGAAGAAATGAACAATGGAAATGTACTAAATGAAAAGAAAGAAAGAAAGAAAATGCAGAAAAATGAGGAAATGAGCATAAAGAGAAATTGTACCAAATTAAAAAGGAAGAAAGCTAGAAAAAAAAGAAGAAAAGAAAAACTGATGTGTACCAAATAAAAAATTAAAAAGAAAGAAAGAAAAAAAGGAGGAGTTGGACAGAAAATGGATGCGTACCAAATAAAAGAGAAAGAACGAAAGAAACGATGGATGTAGGAAAGAAAAGAAAATGTAGCAAAAACTAGTGCCAAAAATAGAAAGAAAGGAAGAAATAAAGAAGAAAAATGAGCATAGAAAAATATATACTAAATAAAAAAGAAGAAAAGAAAAGGGAGGAAATGTGCATAGAAAGGATGTGTACCAAATTGAAAGAAAGAAAGGAAAAAGTTAGAAATAAACATACAAATATACTAAATAAGAAAGAAAAAAGAAAGAAATGGATAGAAAGTGTACTATTTTTGTTCATATGTTTAAATAAATTTTAAATAGACTGTGGAGTTTGCATGTTCTGCCTGTGCATGTTGAGTTTCTCTAGGTACCTTGGTTTCCTCCCACAGTGCAAACATGCAGAGCAGGTTTTTACCAAGGAGTGCCAATAATTCTGGAATTAACTGTATTTCCCCAGCACTCGGCTCTTCATTCTGCATGGCTCTGAATAAAGGTCTCAGTGTGACACAGCTTGATTATAGAGTGTGTATAATGTTAATTGTTGCACTACAGTGTTACCAGATTCTTGCAGTTGTGCATCTGTGGCAGATCAACATGTTTGTGAGTCATTGGTTTGTGCTGTTGTGCAGCTCTGAATCTGTGTCTCAGAAAAATCTGTCTTATTTTCCAAACGGTGGTTAAAAGCTCTGGCTGGTGTTGTAAGCTCTGTGTCAGTTAGTCGCCCGCTCTCGCACTGCTGTACAGGAAATGACTAACTGACACAGAGACTGCAGTCTAAAAGACGTCACAGCTCTCAGACTCATTTTTCATCATGAGAGGACGTTGGGTGAGAACAAAAAGAATCAAGTGTCTCTAGCAGAGCATATAATAACCTGTGAGAAGAGCACATTACAAGATGGACTGTCACTTTACTGGTTTCTCCTGAACCATGGCTGAATCGACAAGAGTCCAAGAATACTGACCTGAGGGACACCACAGCAGGAAAATAAAGGAAGGAAAAAAGAAAGAAAGAAATGAAAATAAAAAATGTGCTGACCAACTGGCTCTAACATCTGTGGTCATGAAGTCCTTTGAACGACTTGTATTGGCCTGCCTAAGGAACATCACAGAGCAGCTGTTAGATCCCCTTTAGTTTGCATACAGAGCAAACAGGTTAGTGGATGATGCAGTTAACATGGGACTGCACTACATCCTCCAACATCTCGACTGCCCAGGGTCCCATGCAAGAATTCTGTATGTCGACTTTAGCTCGGCTTTTAATACGATAATCCCAGACATCCTTTCCACTAAACATTTTACTGTTGTTGGTCTTTCGGCTGCTCCCGGCAAGGGGTCGCCACAGCGGAATACTCAGTCCGCACTACAACTTGGCACAG
>JAOVVA010000035.1:12270587-12282472 GCA_028565275.1 Leiocassis micropogon | reverse complement strand
CCCGGCAAGGGGTCGCCACAGCGGAATACCCAGTCCGCACTACAACTTGGCACAGGTTTTACGCCGGATGCCCTTCTGGACGCAACCCTCCCATTTTTTTCGGGCTTGGGACCGGCACTGCATCCAGTGGCTGGGGTTTGGGCACTGGCTGGGAATGGAACCCGGGCCTTCCGCATGGCAGGCGAAACACTTACCACTAAGCCACCAGCGCCCTACTAAACATTTTACTGTACCCCCTGCCATATGCCAGTGGATCACCAGCTTCCTGACAGACTGGAAACAGCAGGTGAGGCTGGGATGAGTTACTTCTAGCACACAAATAGTCAGCACTGGTGCTCCGCAGGGATGTATCCTCTCCCTGCACATTCAAAGACCCTGCTGTCAAACTTCTGAAATTTGCAGACGACACTATGCTCATTGGACTCATCCAAGATGGTGACGAGTCTGCATATATACAGGAGGTGGAACTCCTGGTGCTCTGGTGCAGTCAGAACAACCTGAAACTGAACATGCTCAAAACTGTGGAGATGACAGTGAACTCCAGGACTCTAGGAGACAGCCTTCAACACTACTCCCCCTCACGATATCCGACAATCCTGCATCAACCATGAAGTCTTTCAAGTTTTTGGGAACTACCATGTCCCATGACCTGAAATCGGAGCTCAACATTAACTCCATTCTCAAAAAAAGACCGTATAGAGAACGTATAGTACTTCCTGCACCAACTAAGGAAGTACGGCCTCCCTCAGGAGCTGCTGAAACACTTTTACACTCCCGTCATTGAGTCTGTCTTGTGCTCATCTATCACTGTCTGGTTTGGAGCAGCCACAAAACAGGACAGGAACAGACTGCAGAAACTACAGTAAAAACAGCTGAAAATATCATTGGAGCTCCCCTGCCCCCTTTCCATGACTTGTACAAGAACCAGGAAACGGGCAGGGAAAATCTCCACAGACCCCTCACACCCAGGACACAACCCCTTTCACCTCCTCCCTTCTGGCAGGCGCTACAGAACTCTGCACACCAGAACTGCCAGACCCAGAAACAATTTCTTTGCAAGCAATCACCCTCATAAACATTTGAACTGGATCTTACAACCATCTTTAAATCATTATTTGCACAACCATCTTACAACCATCTTCAAATAATTGTTATTTGCACAAATCGACCATCCAGTATCATACTGTATATTGTGTAAAAGTGCCACCATGTCTCAAACTCCCTACATGCACATTACTTCACTACTACTATACTACTTTGTTTTGTTGCGCTACCTAGTATAGTACTTATGATGCACAAAGGGCTACTTGCCCTACTTTACAATCCCTTTATGTACACTATACTGCACATACTCAGGATCCTCCCGTCTTATTTAATCTTATTTAATCACAAGCTAAATGTTGTGTAATTACTGTGTAATTACTTGTACAGTGTTTTACAGTATGTTCATCTGTAGCTACAAACAGCCGGAACCACATACAACATACTTCACGAATAAAACCCGATTCTGATTCTGAAAAGAAAGAAAGAAAGAAAGAAAGAAAGAAAGAAAGAAATTAGGTCAAAAAAGGAAAGAAAGGAATTGTATCAAAGAAAAAAGTCAGTAAAGAAAGAACTAAAGAATGGGATGGGAATGGGAAGAATTAAGAAAGAAAATAAAACAGAAAAAAATTAAGAAATTAAGAAAGAAATGAGTTGGATAAAATAAATATTTAAGACAAAAATAAAGATTTTTTTTCAAAGATTAAAAATATGGAGTTTTCATGTTCTCCGCGTGCTTGGTGGGTTTCCTCCGGGTTCTCCGGTTTCCTCCCACAGTCCAAAGATATGCAGGTTAGGCTAATTGGCATTCCCAAATTGCCTGTAGTGTGTGAATGGGTGTGTGAGTGTGTGTATGTGTGTGTGCCCTGCGATAGATTGGCACTCTGTCCAGGGTGTACCCTGCCTCGTGCCCTAAGCTTCCTGGATAGGCTCCTGGTCCCCACGACCCTGAATACAGGATAAAGCAAAAAGACAATGAGTGAGTGAGTGAGAAAAATAAGGAACTTAAAAAAGAAAGAAAAAAGCTAGGAGGTAGGAAGGAAGGAAATTAGCTTATTTAAAGAAATAAAAATAAAGAAACATAAAAAAGGAAATAAATTTTTTTTAAAAGAAAGAGAAAAGAAGAGGATTCTAAAAGAGAAACTCCAATATATGGTGAACACATGAAGCAGTTTGTTCACTGTTTGAGCATGACAGGAGGGGATGAGTCAGAGAACTCAGCGAGGAACTGAACATGATGAGCATGATGTTACCACCACCATGCTTCGCAGGCTCCTTTTGCTCACCATGAGTACGGCTAGAGTGAAGAGATCCACACAAACGAGGTAGGAAAGAGTTAAAGAGAGACGTCCTACACTTGTCCTCCAACTGAAAGCTTCACTCAGTCAGAACATCTCAGAGATCCTGCTCTTTGACTAAAAGCAGCAGTTTACTGTCCCTTTTGAAAAACACTCAAATATGCACTTAGAGCGCTTGGTCCTTCTGAGACCGGAGCTTTTGATGAGATCCACCATCCAATTTGTTTGTGCTGAAATGACTTCAGTCCTTTTTGCTACAGAACATTAAGACTGTAAATGAATATCTGCTAGGCATATTTCTCTCCTGTTTGTCTGGGAATACGCATCAGACACTTAACGCTAATTTCATGAGGCAAGTGAAGTTATTTGCGCTCTCACACCTCATCGGAGAAGACCAGACAGAATTTAGCACTGATAGAGTCCTGTGATGGAAACACTGGAGTGATGAATAAAAATGTCTAGAATTCAAAGTGGCATTGATTAACTAAGAATTACTGTATACAACAACAACAAGCGCTGTGTTTATAATGCTACATGGCCTCTACATAAGTTCCTACACTCAGATGATTTTTTATAGCTTCAAGTCAAAAGTATCATCATTTAGACCAATTGATTAACTTCATGATAACAGTTTACTAGTAGTTGGTTTTAATAGTGCTACACAAAACCTACATAAGCCCTTCAGCAGAGCAGAGCTTTTGAGCTACTGAAGTATTTGCCTAAAGATGTGTCATCATAATCATCATTATCATCATCATCATTCAAGATTCAAGATTCAAAGAACTTTATTAATCCCAGAGGGAAATTGATCATCATCATCATCATCATCATCATCAGGGTATCAAGGTGCTGTTTATAAGGTTACCTAATTCATTCATGACACCTGATTAAACTTGACACAAGGCTTGTTGTATCATAAAGGAAGTTTTCATCACTTTTAATATTAGGAGTTAATTCAACCAATTCCTTTGCATGCTTGAAAGCAGGTACGTCAGCTATGTGTAAGTTTTAATGTAGGCCTTGTGTAGCCTAATACATGTATCATGATATAGGGCTTATGAAGTCTTATCAACTTTATCCAAGTGTTTATCTGCTTCTAAAATGTCAACAATTACAGTATATACAGTAGATACTGTATATGATGACGTTTTGGCCTGTGGGTTTAAGGCAGTTATGTTATCAGTGAGGAAGAGCTTATGTAGGGCTTTTGAAGCCTTATAAACACCATGCTTTATGAGTGAATAAGTGCTAGCCTGATATTGATATCAGATACTGATATATTGATATTGATATGCACAAATACTGTACATGATGAAGGTTTTATCTTTAGGTACGTAACAAGTTATATCAGCTGAGTAGAAGTGTTTGTAACTGTAGGTCTTGTGAAGTCTTATAAACACCACACACACATGATGGGAGTATTTGGCCCCGGGATGGAGGAAGCGGAAAAGAAACAGCAGGTTGAACGTTACAAAGGGAAACGATGGTCATAAATGTTTCCACTACAGAGCGGCAAATAATAAAAGGGCAAACCAATTTGTGTGGGGTCAACCCTACTGCATGTAACATTAGCTCAGGGCCTCCACAGTGCACAGAGAAGACAAATAGGCGTTTTAGTTGGAACTCGGTGGAGGGCATATGTGGTCAATCCCAACGGCAAACACGATGCTGTCTGGGTGTTAGTTAAAGTTCAGTGTTTGGACTCGGAAGTAAAAAAATAAAAGCCAGGTGTATACATCCTCACCTTCCATCCTACAGAGTCAACTTTATTTCCAGTGAGAAGGAAGATGCCACAAACAAGCAATACATCCACAAAGTCTGAATATTTACGGTGACAAAACACCATAAATATACATAAACAGCACCCCATGGATTAAGGAAGTGTTTTGAAGCCTTCATGCCACAAAGTTATTTTTTTCTTTCTGCCTATCTCTTGTATTCAGCTGTAGGTTTCTTTCATCCCTCTGGCCATAATGCACTCTGATGTACTCGCAAACCTGCAATGCAGTCAGAGCTGCCTCAAGAACTCATAAAAAAAAACACTGTTTTTAAGAACTTTTTGATCTATTTGTGAAACTGCTTACATAAAAAATAAAACATACATGGCCCTTTTTATTTTCTCATAACATATAACACAGGCTGCTCACAAAATGGTCATTGTCCTTGAAAACCAAAATGGACAGTTTCATAATAGCTATTCTAACAAGGATTAGACTAAGACCTGGCTTTATGGGAATGTGAGAAACTTTTATTTATTTTATTTAAAGCTGTGTAAAGTTCAAAAAGATAATTAAATTGATATCGATTTTTTTAAAGAACCTGACTATTCAAAGAACCTTTGGAGAACACTATTTTTTCTCGGAGCAAGAGGGTACCACATAATTTACAGTAGTTCGTTCTACACCCTTTTGGTTGTCCCTCTGTGGGAACCTTTGGAGGCTATACAGTACAGTATGTAGAAACCTACAACAGAGTGGTTTTAATCATAAAGTTGAACCCTTTTGGGAGGTTCACTAAAATCTTTCAAGAATTTCACTTGCTCGTCTTTCAGGGTGCAGCCGGTTCTCCGTGCTGTTCTAATAAAAAGCACCTCTAGGTTGTCCTCACAGTGTATTAGATACCAACAGAACATGCTTGGAATCTGGAAGAAAACAAACAGTTGCATGGTGGTGATGTTGCATGAGTAAAAATTCGCATGAAATTAAGTTTTCCAGCATGGGTTTATATACCTGAAAACCACTGTGTTGCTCCTCCTCGTTTCTTTGTCTGATCTTCTTTTTAGTAATTAATCATTAGTTAGATTATAATTTCAGCTCCCTAATTTTTATGTTATCTACAAGCCCACTTTATTTCAATCTCATAATCATTCACATGCGAGTTGTCTTCTCTTTTTGTCTTTGTCTTTTGCTAAGGCCTACTTGTCTACTTCATTTCTTCTTTTGATGGGTGATTTGGTAAGTTCCTCTTTTGGACCAGATTCTCTGTGACGTTCCATCAGATCACTTCATGTCGCTCCAATCTTTCTTCTAACCTTCTACCACAGTGTAGCCGTCTGATTTCCCTCTTATTGGTCTGTGGTGTGCCTTTTATGCTCTATGGATTACTGGAGTATAACTAAGTTCTCTAATCAAGAGAACTAATCTAAATTCTCTAATGTTAATTATAATGTGTATAGTACTGGGTTAGACATCCTTATATTCCCTTATGCCCCTTATTATGTGCTTATGCTATTACACCTATTTTCATATCATGTGACTACACTGTACAGATGGCAGCGTATCCTATTTTTCTCTGCTCACTCTCTTCTCTACTTTATGTGTTTTATGGTATTCGGACTGATTCCTTACGATGAAGACTCTTCTGCTTCTATAGCTCCGGCAGATGGTCTTACTTATTTATAACAGTGACTTATTTCTACTCATCCTGAAAGCCCTATCAGCCTTAATCCCACCTCACCTGTGATTATGATAATTCTGACGAGTGATTAAATAATTATTTATTTGCTGTAATTACGGCACAGTGCGCGCTCTCTAAAAAAAGGGGAAATTGGTCCATCTGTGAATCTTTTTCCAGTTTTGTGCTCAGCTCAGCAGTTCTAAGCAGACTACTTGGTCTTAATTTGTACAATTTGTACCTTGAGCTTACTCATCGTCTGGATTAAATTCCTCCTTCTGTCAGCCCTATGTCTCAACTTACTTCCCTAAGAACATTTACATGCCTAACATCCCCATGCTTGGTGGGTTTCCTCCATGTACTCCGGTTTTCTCCCATGGTCCGAAGACATGCTGATTAATTGAATTGTGTATTTTTTAACTTCTCCATGTATTTAATACAGCTTGGCTTGAGATTACTAAATATCATCATGTGCAAGCTTCATTACTGTCACGGTGACTTCATGCATACACTAATTTTTGTTCATCAAAGTGCTTAGCGTTCATCCATTACCCTTCCTGCTGATTATTCCATTAGCACCACGGTCAGAAGGGCTGCTTTCTGCACTGAAATGGTGTCATAATTACACACTTGTTAAAATTCTGTCACATGTCAACTTAACGACTCAAATACACACCAGTACAAATGGAATTAGTGAAACACGGCTAGAGAATAACGGCAGAATGATAGAAATACGTCAATGAAAGGACTTTGATTTTTGTATGATATTAGGATGTTTTTCCATTTAAATTTTAAAGTAGCATATCTTCTCTCGTGCACAAACAGACAAAATTTCCAAAAACCATCTTGATGTGTTCTATTACTTATCTTAGGTCCCCTCAAATAATTTTTCCGCAAATATCTTCAATGTACAGACACGCCCACTTTACAGTTTTATTATATGTGTATAATAAATGCCACACTTTTCAGATATGTCATTTTTGTTTCACTTCACAGTTATGTTATGTGTTTCCTTTGTAAGGCACTAATATACAATATTATTTTGAATATACCAAACAAAGTGCTGGATTATTTGTGCATGTAGATAATAGAAATGAACTTGTACAGAGTAATAAGGTAGTGAGATGTATTGCAGGTAATAATGTGTAAGTGTTTAACGGTGTAGTGTAGAGTTTAGTAGTTTGTGGGAAGGAGACTGGATGTGAACCTGCTGTTTCTGAAGTACTGTACCTTCTCTTTAATGAAAGAAAGTCTAAAAGTTTGTTAGATGGGTGGGAGCAGCTCAGAAGATGATAGAGTTGGTTAAGATGCTCTCAATGGTACAATGATAAAAGCTTTCTATCTGGGGAGACAGATGAACGTTCTTCATCCTCAGAAAGTCTCCTCAGGAAGTAAAGACACTGTCATGCCTTTCTATCTAGAAGCAAAATATTATGGTGCCAGGACAAGTCCTCTGAAACCCATATTGAGCTCTTTGGTTTTCTTGGTGTCAAACATAAAGTTATTGGAGGAACACCATGCTGATAAACTACGAATATCCTCTCTCTAGGTGGACTCATCATTATTAATGATGTGGCCTACCCTGTAGCAACATTACATTTGATCATGTTGAAGTTATGCAGAGGCACACAGTCATCGGTAAACAGGTACGAACTCAGCACACAGCCCTGTGGAACACCATTGTTTAGAATGAGAGTACAGTAGGTCATGTGATTGTCCTACCTAACAGACTGATGTCTGTCAGTTAGAAAGACCAGAATCCAACTGCAGGTGGAAGTGCTGACACCGAGGCCTTGGATCTTGGTGATCGGTATGTGCTAAGATCATTACATTGATGTTTCTTTAGTAACAGCTCATGTACAGTGATGTGCATAAAGGTTGTTATTGTTGCTACTGAAATAGTGTTATTCTAAGTTATATAAGTGTTATATAAGTTTTATTCTTCAATAGAAATGCTTATTTACCATGTATGCATGAAAGGAGTCTCCGGTGTCAGTATTTTGTAGAAGTCGGAAGGAAATGTGAATCTTGAAACAAATTTATGCTCTGTGGTTTCTAGGGAACTGCCATAGCAGATGTGGAAACAGGAACTAACATTTTTAACAGACAATTCACAACATGATGAACTGGTAAATAACAACAACAACAATTAGTGTGATTTAAATTAATAAAACTTTGGAATTAAAATGTCTAATTGCTGTGGTATTCGAGGACTAAAAGATTTCTTGCAAAATTTTACCTTCAGGGTGGTAACAGGAGGTCCACTTCATCACATCACCTCATTACTGATAATTTTCCTAAAACAGCACAACACACAGTGCTTTACTTTATGCATACATCTGAATCAGAACACATTTTCACTTTACTCCCCTTCCCCCTTCTTTTTTATGACTCGTCTCTATATTATTAGCGAAACTGATCAAATCTGACAGTAAACGCTCTGTGAGTGAATCTAAGTTTCTTAAGTTTTTTTCTCCAGTTCACAAATAAACTATTAAACACTCACTGATGTGTAGCAATTCGTAAACTTATTCACAGACAATCTCATTCTTTCCAAAAAGGAATAAATGAATAAGGAAGAGAAAAACAAATAACAGCACATTAAACATTTAAAAGGGTAACAGCGAAGCAAAACATAATGTCCCAAAGTCAAAGTAACTACTTTTGTTGTTTTTGTTGCCTTGAGCGTTTCAGTTATTCAGACGGTACCCAGTGTTCCTCGTGCTCCCATTAAAACATTAGGCGCATTAGGCTGTCTGCTCTTCTCATCATTTTCCAGTGTATTTATATTCCAGCCTCGCTATTTCTAGCTATTTGTATCTTATTCCCCTGACAATTTGGTAAAAGTGAAATAAAACAAGCTGAGTTATTATAGAAATGATTAATAAGTTAAAGCCATACTGTATATCTACTATATCCATATATAGTTGTATTCATTTCCTATGAAACAAGTTATTGTTCTTACTTGTGCTACACCAGCTATACATGTTCATTTGATCACCAGATGCTTTTGCTTTTTATCTCTCTTATATGGAGTTAACAACAGCACAAAGTGTAAATTCCTATATCCTAAAGGTTACTTTAAAGGTCCAATATATTACTATTTCTTTAACAAATTAACCCAAGTCTCATAGCTCTTCCAAAGTGTGTGTTTGTTAATGCTCCAGCTGAAATACCACTTGTTTTTAAACTTGTAGTTCACTCCTCCTCCAAATGCGCCATTTCAGTGTCTATGTAAATGAGTTAGAGCAACAAGCTGTGGGAGGGGCTCTTCTTATATGATGTCACATTAGTTGGAAACCCCAAAAGTAATGATTCTGTAGGGCAAGTATTACTCAAGTAAAAGTCCTCCATTTCTATGCGTACTTGAGTAAAAGTACAACAGTGCTCACCTTCACATTTAACAAACTTGGGTATGAAAAGTATAGGATTTGTATTAGCTCACGGTAACCTTTTTGACAGTAAAAAAATCTCTCTCTCTCTTTAATAAGTGTGGATATTCTGTTTTTGTCACTGTCTGCTACCAGCTGTGCTTCTGGTTTCGTACACCTGTTGCATTACCGGGCGTGTCTCAAAAGAAAGGTAAGTCATGCAATTGCGCAAAGTAGTCAGCAGGTGGCTGCTTCTAATACTACACAACAATGTGGTCGGACATGAGGCAGAGATGTAGTTAAGTAAAAGTACAGTATTTGCTGTAGTTTTGAGTGGAGTAAAAAGTATCCTCTAATAAAGCTACTTAAGTATAGCCATGTGAATTAAGTACAGTAAGGAGGTAAATGTACTCCATTACTTCCCACCTCTATTTACAGGTATTCCTAATAAAGTGGTCACAAATTTTTTTAAATGCCCTTAAGATCAGCCCAGTGCCCTTTGCAAATGTGCTGCATTCTAATTTTACAGATGAAGGGAAGTGCTTGGATCCATTCAGCTGAAGCTGCTTCTCATTAATTTGACTGATGATGAGGCTCCTCGTTATAAACGCCTACATCATCGGCAAGCTACATAAGCTCTGACATTCCATTTTCTGCAAAATGCTTTATAATAAAACAGAAATAATGACGTGAAATAATTTAATCCACATTGTCTGTGCTCATGCTCGACCCTCGGGCATACAGCAGATGCACAGGACGTTCTGTCTGCCTCGCTCAGATTTTACGCTCTGCGGATTGTATTCTTTGCTTTCCTTTTCCCCCCTTTCTCCCAGCGATCGCACTTCATTTAAACTTGATTAAATAAGAGAATAAAATGAACAACCCACATTTATCTTGTTAATACCCTCATCAAATTAACGGCTCATTTGCTCAACCCCCTGATCTGCAGTGTGCTTTATATGACACTTCTGCTCGTGGTGGTCTGCATGCACACTGTCAGTGGGATTTTGGTGATCCGTTAAACTGATGGGGACGTGGGAATATTATCCAGCTGTTCCGAAAATCCATGAGCGCGGATCCATGGTGAATGCTATCCCTGAAATGTGTCTTCATTTAGCGCAAGTGCACTCTTGAGCATGCTGTTCTTTAAATCTAGTTAAATATCTGATTCTTTGTATGGGACTAGCATGCTTATCCATGTGTCCATATGCATAGGAACCGCTGTAGTCCAACAAAGGTACCATGGGGGCCAGTGGTGGCCATTGTATTTATTCTCATTTTCACAACCATGGTAGACCTCCGGTCAACATTCACACACACATTCACACACTACGGGGAATTTGGACCGCCAAATAGTCTAATCTGCATGTATTTGGACTGTGGGATGAAAACCGGAGTACCCAGAGGAAACCCACCAAGCACGGGGAGAACATGCAAACTCCATGCACACAGACCCCGAGGTAGGAATCAAACCCAGACCCTGGAAGTGCATAGCATGCATATGGAGCTTTGTTTGACTTTGCCTGTATATAGCCCGATTTAGATGCCTAGAGAGTCTATTACACCTAGTGCTCAGAAGTGGGAATTGCAACAAGGCCCATTGAGGCGGGAAGTAAGCTGCCCCATGCTCACCCAGTAATGCTCATTACTAGTACTGTATGGTAGCTTGTCCTGTCTTCTTCTTCCTCCTGTACAGAGAAATTGTTAAGCATTATAAGAAGTAAAATGCTTTGTGAAAGAGTTTTCACTGATGCCCTGCATGAGGTGATTGTGTATGTGTGTGTGTGTGTGTGTGTGTCATTGACATATCTGCGTTTATAGTGTTCGGGCAGATTGTAACAGTGTTGACCTTAAAATGACAGCAGGCTTCTCATGAAGCTTTAAAGGTCTCCGATTCCGCTGCCTTCCTCTCGACAGCGCACAGAATGACGCCTACTCACAAAACTTCTTCTCCGAATGTAATTTTCCCGAGCTATTACATTCCAGAAAACTGAAAACGAAAACAGCCGGCCAAAAAAAGGTTTCTCTATTTCCATGAGTTCAGCAACAAAATAGAGAAGAATGAGATTTGGGATGAATTGAAAAGTGAAGAACATTGGCTTGAATTACTGGGCAAGTTTATGTGTGTGTGTGTGTGTGTGTGTGTGTGAGAACATGGAATGGTTCTGATTTATTTCAGAACAATTTAAAGAATTCATGTATATACCTATCTACTGTATTTGAGAAATATGTTAACAGATGAAATTAAGTTGATTTTTAATGTGCAGTGGAACCTCGGATAACAAAACGCAGTTTGCGAGTGTTCTGCAAGACGAGCAAAGATTTTTAATAAATTTTGACTTAGAAAATGATAAATTTTTGGTTTACGAGTACCGAGTATCATGTATCACGCACGCGCTTCTTGTTTTGACGCCGAGCGCTGCGGAATTGTGGGTAATCGTTTCCCCTGCTCAGTCTTAGTGCGCGTCTCTTACTGATATAATCAACATCTGTGCACGCGTGTACTGTTTACTATAACACTGTAACCACGTGTGTGTGTGCGTAAAAAACATATTTTATTTTGTGTCTGTATGTGTGTGTGTACAGTGCGGGTGTAAAGCAAAAGCAATCTCATTAGAGAGGTTAAAGATCATTGGACACCGTTTCACACACACGCACACACACACACACAGACCCCTCCTACTTTCGCCTTCACAGACACACACACACACACACTCTGCTCTGTCGCGATTCTTTTCAAAGGTAAAGTGCAGGTTAATTTGTTTTATTTTTACTTTACAGC
>JAOVVA010000035.1:12228280-12242299 GCA_028565275.1 Leiocassis micropogon | reverse complement strand
TCCTGGGACATGAAGTCTAAAAGTCTTTGGGCATAGGGAGCCCATGACAAATAAATTTTGAACTTTTCCTCAGTCACCATGACCACTGAACCAAAAGATTCAGAACTTATTTCCATATTTATTTAAATTTAAAACCACTCCCACATCCATACCTCTGCTTACACATGCCCAAACCACACCTGTATTTATAGAAGCTCTGATCTTTAATTATTTAACTAATATGCAAGGATTTAATCAGACTGCTGTGCTGAACTGTACATGCATAGGCAGCCTTGGCTGTAACATTGATGATACCAGAGCTGATGATGATGATATCAGTGCAGATGGCGGTGATGAGGCTGACGCTACAAGTGATGATGGCAATATTGCTGATTATACCAGTGCTACTGATGATGATGATGATGATACTAGTGGCGATGGTGGTGGTGATCATGATGATTATAATGATGCCAGTGCTGCTGGTGATGGGACCAGTACTGATGGTGGTTAGGGTTATATACGAATACTGATGGTGTTTATACCGGTGATGGTAATGACACCAGTGTTGCTGATGATGGCAGTACTAATGGTGCCTATGGTGATTATACCAATACCAGTGATGATATTGATAACGATGATGATGATGATGATGATGATGATGATGATGATATCAGTACCAACTGTGATACCAATAGGAACGGAACAGGAGGTTTTATGGTTGTACGGAATCATTTATACCAGCACTGATGGTGATGGTAATGATGGTGAGCGTAATGTAAACACTGAAGGTACAGCCAGCGCTCGCTCTCTCTTGCGCGCTCTCTCTCTCTTGCGCTTTCACTCAGAGCTCTATTTTAAAGCATTAATATTTGATTTAGACGGCACTGTCTTGCTGGAGCTCCTCAGCTCCCTGTGGAACAAACCACAAATGGCTTCTTTTAGTGCTAATCATGGGTAGATTGCATCCAGGAGCCGCATTGTGTCCAAAAGCGCCTCTGCCGTCTCTTCTCTAAATTAATTGATTCAGAAAATCTATTTTTTTTTCATCAGTGCGAGCGGCTCAGGACCGAATTATTATTTTTACAGCAAAGGCAAGTAATTGCTTGTTGTTTTCAGCTGGCAAACAGTGATGAATGGTCCCAAACCAATTTATTCGTCAGCACCCTACCCTCCAACACACACACACACACACATTACATTCACATATTTGCCCACTTATGTCTTTTCTCTTTTAATTAGTGGTACAATTAAACCACTGTTGTCTGTCTGTACAACAGCTACTACCTCTTTTATAACAAGACACGCCTTCATCTGTGTTTGTTTGTGAGGAATAAAACACAGTCATAATATTCTAAGAAAATAATCAATGCCGGTGTGATGTGATGAAGCTGAGTTACTGCTATGATACTGAAGTCTTTTTTTTTTTTTTCTATAACAGCATATCTTGAAGTGTTCAAAATCCCAGTGCTGCATTATACTGAATATTATATGTAATGTATCTTTTTTCATGTTCTGATACAAATTCCAAAATGTTTTTGTTCTTTTGGCTGCCACCACAATGCCACCATCCAATACAAACATCTAACTTGGCACAGGTTTTTATGCCAGATGCCCTTCCTGACACAACTCATGCATTTTTTTATTTATTTATTTATTTTTTCCCTAGGCTTGGGACTGGCACTATGGATACCCTGGTAGCCGGGTGTCTGGGAATTGAATGGGGATCTTTTGCTTCGGGAGAAGTCTACATCTAAGCCATCATATAGAGGAGAAAAGTACAATACTCTTCAAATTGAAAAATACAGTAACATTCTTTAAGCAACCACCTTACATTTGTTTATTTAATGTTAACATAAAGCCAGGACCGCATGTTTGAAGGTTTAGCTAAGGTAGCATACATTTTGGATTTCGCGGGGCATCAAAGGCAGGGACAAACAAAGTGAAATGAAATGCAAGCTTTTGAGGATAGACGAGGGAAGTGTGACGGTGAGAATACACCATGATTCGCAGTAAAAAAAAAATTGCCAGCTTGGTCACGGTGATTTTGTCCTTAGACCAACTAAACACAGAGTCAGCTTAATTTAAGCTCTCTATGTGGCTGCATCAAACACTGGGTGGCTTCACAAAACTAGAACCAAACCATCCTGAACGTGTAGCCATTGGCGCAAAGACTGTAATCGTTTTGTAACAGCATTTCCCGTTATAAACTAAATGCCAGAGTAGAATGCAGATTCTCTGATGGGTGGCACAAGACGCATGCAGGGTGGGGGGGGGGGGGTAAAAAGGTGTTTTTTCTTTCTTTTTTTTTATACATTTCCAGATTGAGTGTGTTGCCTAGCAACTGCCATGGGGTCTAAAACAAAAGTCAGTTTAGCTGGCTGTTGCGCTGTCTGAAAGTGTACCAGTGACATTACACTTCCCTTTTTTACTATTATCATTAATTAGGTAAATATTTAAGCTTGTCATGTTACTGAGTAACTCCTGTCCTGAACAAAAGAAAGTTGCTGATTCTAGAGAAAAGCTTACAGAAAAGCTTACCATAGGAGTATCAACGTCTGTCATTTATTATAGCAATAATCATTCGTTGCTGCACTACAGTCAGTTTGTTATAAATAATTAATTAGTCATCAGAATTTAAGCAGGCAAAAATATTGATTTAATCTCAACGCAAGCTGGATGGTGAGTATTAAAGGGAAAAAAAACAATAATTAGACTGTATTTCTGTAAAACTGACCTGAAATGATGTCCGCTTTGTTTCTGATTCTCCCACATAAACCGAGCGTCTATCGGACTGAGCCACGTGGGAGCGAGAGCAAGTAAACAATCATTATGAGTTCAGTATGAGTTTAAGATGGATGGCCTTCGGAGAGAGAAAGAAGAAAAAGAGAGGAAAAAGAAAAAGTTGTAGCTCTGAGTTTGTTTGTTTCTTGCTCTTGTGTCATGGCTGTGGAGGCTATGGGTTCACCATCTGCTCATTAACATGGTGCTGGTGCTGTGGGGGGTGGAAAAAAAACCTCAATTCTGCATTAATTAACAAGTTTTAGTGGTTTTCAAAGGAAAAAGTACAGTTAATTTGTTTTTGTTTTAGCTGTTAGTTTTTCATTAGGATAAATGCTACACATTAAGCCTGTATGATTAGAGACGGTACTCTGACTGGACTATAAATCATTGTTGATCAAAATTAGTACTTTGCTGCAAAGCTATATTGTTAGGAGCCCTAGGCTATGCTATGACATAATTCCTCTTCTTTTTTTTTTAACCAAATCATATGCCAATCTAAGATTACAGGAATCCCTTTGTCAGACTGACACATATATGTTAAAGCCAGAAGATGCGAGACCATCTGGAGTTCTCATGGCTGTACGTTTCAGATCATCAAGCTACTCCTCAGATGCACTTTCTTAGCTGATGAGAGGAAATTCTTCTCTGATGTGGCCCTGTACACTGATTTATTCATGTGACCTTTGAGACCATGTAACGCCTCAGAGAAGCAGTGGTGTATCATCATGCTCCCACCACCGTGCTTCACTGTGTGTACACTATGTCAACCTTAATTCTCCAAGCATAACCAGCTGGATTATTACAGGTTTATTTTGTGTCGACTGACAGTTCCAGTAGAGTTCTCCCACACCACCCCACTTCTCCGCTCCCTGCACTGGCTTCCTGCAGCTGCCCGCAACAGATTCAAAACCCTGATGCTCGCCTACAAAGCTAAAAATGTCCCATCACCCACATACCTCTCAGCTCTAATCACACGTCGCACCACACCACGTTCCCTCCGATCCTCCAGCACCGCTCACCTGGTCCCACTATCTCTCAGGTGGAAGACATGCATCTAGACTCTTTATTCTTCTATTCTGGCACCCTGGTGGTGGAATGAACTTCCTCTAGATGTCTGTACAGCAAAGTCTCTCTGACAATCTTTAAACGATGACATATTTTGTTTCTTTAGTAACTGGGTTAATCTCCCCAAACCCATAAAAACAAAAAACCTTCCCAACAGTGCTTGACTGATGGTGCCTAGAGTAACCCAGTGTAAGCATCTCTTCAATGATGGAAACGTAAGCACTTTTGTAAGTCGCAGGATTAGAGCTTCTGCCAAATGCTTGGATGTAAAAAGATGTATAAAAGATTCTTAGTCGTCCAGGTGAAGGTGTCTAGAAGTTGCACCATGTCAGCTTGATGTGACATGTTTAGCTTCATTGGTCAGTATATTTGCACGATGTTGTGCTAGTCCAACTAAAACCAGACCTTTTTAAAACGTCAGACTGAAACTGAACAGAATGTTGCACTACGACACCCAGATAATGCAGTTGGAAGTCGAATTACTCTTCAGCTCCTATGACTCATTCGGAAGCAGAAATTGGCCGAGACACTTTGCGCATGCTCCACAGTCCCTATAATGGACCGAGAAATCGACGTAATGCGTAACAGCAGAAGAAGCTGCTAACAATTCAGCGGCGGCGTCTGCCTTCAGATAACACGATCACCACAAGGAATGGTGTGCACTTCGTTTGTACAGCAGGTACGAAAAAATACAGAAGTGTAAGGTTGATCATGTTTTCACCTCTCAACATGCTACCAGTTTTCACGCTAGCTAACTTGTTTTGTTGAGTGTTTTCTCTGTGATGTCATAGGTCATCCGGGAATACAGTACTAACAAGCTGAAAGGGGGGCACATAACCACCTATCATAGGAAAGTCGGACATACTTTGTTCGATAAAACGATTCCCCTGCTGTGTTTTATAATAGGTAAAAGGACAGTAGTCCAATTAAATGGCCTAGTCAAGCTGTACTTAACTGCGCATGTGGAAATGTACCGACTCTGAGAGCAGCTGTTTATAGGGACACCAAACCAACTAAAGCTAATTGGAGGAGGAGAGAAACAGTCGACATGACTCAACTCCCAGACCTTAACCTAAACTCTCTTCTTAGATGTGTATCTCTGTGCTTCTTCCTCAGCAGAGGAGTTCATCATAAGGTCCAGGACCAGAGATAATTGTGGCGTAGGATAATTGCTTAGTGTAACTGTTTCTCTTCACCTTCACCATGAACAGTATGTGTAATTTAACCAAAGGCAGCGTCTTTAATAATGGCCACAGGTACAATTTACATTTAGATTATTATTATTATTATTATTATTAGTTTTTTTTTTTTATAGTTTTTGATGCAACCTTTTACATAATGCTGTCCCTCAAACATCACTTCAGACCTTTTTTTTAGCAACTAAGTACAAATCCCTAAAGAAAACACACATCCGGTCATATATCCTGACAGCACACCATTACACCACTGGCGTCTACAGTATCTGTAGGAATTCTGCAAAAAATATTCATAAGCCCCTAATCTTAATCATTCTGACATAATGTTGTCCCAAGCTCGTATGTTCACTCCTCCTCTTTCTCCTCCTCTAAATTATTCAATGTTTTTAAAATGTCACAGAAATTACAGTAGAGTTATGATGTCATTAAACGACCGCCTTTCTGCACGTCTCTGCTGTACTGTTTTTATTTAAACATCATTCTCATTAGCTGTCCTGAAACGGCTCTAATCTCTGGCTTATGCCGAGGTGTTTACATTCACCCAGGGAGCGCACGCACGCACATCATCATCTTCTTCTTCTTCTTCTTCTTCTTCCTCACTAAGCTTTTAATGAAAATAAATGAAGAGGTGACACAAACACGGCCCACACGGTGAGATGAATGAAATGAGCTTCTAATGTAGCTGAAAAAATTAGCGCACCCCACCTCACACAGCCTCACTCACTCAGACACACACACACGCCATTCCGGTCATTTCTGCTCAGCAGGAACGGGACAGCAGTGGTTTCTTGTGCGTGTTCGATCTGCCTCGGCCTTCGCCAGAGAAATGCCAGAGGCTTGACATCTTGAGCTTGACTTTGTTCTAAGCCAATATGTGAAGTGTGTTTTTAATCCGTGATTATACAAGGGTGAGTCAGAAATTATCTGCACTCTGGCTATACAATTGATAATTACTATTTAGAAAAGACAAATACATCATTTTTTTTCTGCATGATCTCGTTTCTATTCAACACACTTTGTCTGTCTGTCAACACACTTTCGTATTCCGTCATTAAAAAAATGTTTTAGGCTGAGCTCCGAATGTGAATGCACCGCTGCATCAGAAGTGAATCTTCATCCTCAAAACATAGTTTGATGGTGTGTGTGGACGTGCATCGTCATGCGAGATCACGACGTCCTCGGATATCAGCCCTCTGTGTTTAATCTGAAGTTTAGTCTTCAGCTCTTCAATAAGCGTCTCACTGTAACGAGCGCTGTTGATTGTTGAACACTGTTCCAATACTTCTGGCCCTTGAGAATCCCAGAAAACTGTAAGCGCTGATGAATTTTCCAGCTGATGGTCGACGTTTGAACTTCGTCGGTTTCCTTTTCACACTCTGCCGTTTACGCTCAGACTCGTAGTGATGAATCCGTGTCTCGTCACAAGTGATGATTCTTGTTAAGAAACTTTCACCTTCCTTACAGTATCGCTCCAATTTCTGTTTGCAGATATACAAACACTTCTGTTTATACTCTTTCATGTGTTGTTTCGGCACCGGGTACACCATAAGACCGCAAAAAACAAATCACTGCACGCTGCTTTTCTTCCATGCAAATCCCACATGAGGCGTCCATTGTTGCTCGCACCGCAGTTACAAATGAACTGATGTAACACGTTCACACCTGCACCAACAGTGACTGGAGAGACGGGAGCCTGGAGAAGCTGGTAACACAGTGTGGCAAACAGAGGTGTAATATAACCGCAGTGCGGATCATTGGTCACTCACCCTCGTACATGTAAATTTAATTAAGCATTGCAAATGTTATTTAAGCATTTCTGTGAACAAAGATTTCTGCAAATATACACAGTGGTTGGCAATGTGGCCATAGGCAAGGGTTCTCTCCAAGGGGTCTCTCCAATCAGCATTCATTATCTTATCTATACATATAATAAAACTGTAAAGTGGGCGTGTCTGTACATTGAAGATATTTGAGATAATAAATATATATATAATATATACAGGTATAGCTTTGTTTCATCACATCAAAATTGGCCCACTGGAAGAGAAGATATGCTACTTTGAAATTAAAATTAAAAACGCCCTTATATCATTAAAAAAAGCAATCGTGAAAAAATTATAAGTTGACCTTTTTAAATGGTACTTTTTTTTTTCTTTTTTTTTTTTTTTTAAATACGCACTTATGAGTGTACGATTGAAATCTACTTAATAAACGCGATCCTGCACCTTCATTCCGCGGTAACATATTTAAAAAATTTTAGTTCATTTTAAATTTCAACAGATGGCGCTGTACTAATGTATTATATAAAATAAAACTATTAATTAATTAAATAACGTAATAATAGCAGAGGAAGTGTTTGTGGAATCAGGTGAGGTGCCCTGACAGCCCTGAGGAATCTGTTGTTGTGGTGCAATCGCACATGTCGCACACAATCGCACCAGTTAGTTGATGGGACCTCTGTCCATCTCTCGTGTGGATGTTACGTCCCGGCTATCGATCTGGTCATGATTGAGTGGAGGGGGATGTGGACCGAGGTCTTGTCTGTCCATTTCGGCTCAACGGGTGGCGTGTGGGCGTTGTATTGATTTTAAGACGACCCGGCTTTCTTCTGGGGTGTCCTGAACACCTCATGGAGTTGGATCTCTCTCACACACACACACACACACACACACACACACACACACACACACACACACACACACACAAAGGTAATTGATATCATAATACATATCATAGCAGGTTTTTAGCAAGTATCATACTAACATATTTAATGATCCATGTAGCGTTCACAATAACAATATAGAGGCCTTATAGAGACACAAGGACAGTTTGTTCTTTCCTTTAACACAAAACTGTAAGACATTTTACTACAAAATGCACACCGGCTTATTCAGCTTTTCTTCTATCTTAAGACGTCCCCCTTTCTTTCTTTCAAGTCTTACTGGTGGAAGAGACACCTCTCAGCCTTCAGCAGCAGGGTCTTTGCGACAATCGATACGCCTACCATGGCAACGCAACATGTCCAAAACATGAGATTATGAACGTGGACCTTATCGGCCGTGAATGATGCGGGAAAGGAAACAAACACAGATAAAGCTTTAAACCCAGCCAGAGGATGGCTCTGCAGATGCAGACAGATGCCGCTCCATGGTTATTCCTAAAAGTCAGGGGTTCAGGAGGAATAAAATTTGCAAAGCATTAAGTAAAAGTGTCCTGCTTCTTTGTCAGAACTAGATTTTGAAAGAAAAACGCTACATGTTGTAAAAAAAATAATCAGTTATCATGAAGCGTGTCATAGTGTTTTAATCGTCTTATATCAGTGCAGATTGTTAACAGTTTCCTTTATTTATCGTTGGCCATTTTATTGCTAAAACATTTGAATACCACAAGCTATTAGCTGTAAAGGGTTTTTTAGAGAAATGGTCTGCCTCTTGTGGCCAAAACGGGTATGACAAGCTAATTGTTAGATAAATAGTCGCCAATATTGCTGTAGCGTTTGTTGAGCGACAAATGATTAAAGTGATGCTGAATTTTATTATTTATTTACTTGTGTGTTGCATGAAAGAAAGATTTTGTTTTTGTTTGCTTGCTAGAGAGAAAGATCTGGGCATTTTATAACTTTCATCAGCGGTGATTGCGTAATGTTTTTGCTGTGTTGTTTCCATGACGATAAATGCTGGTCTTCTCGCGATAAACACTCTATCACATGTGCTGTATGTGGGGTGAAAACACGACCTGTTTCGTTCCCCTGAGCAAGCGCTGTAGGTTAGAGAGAGACGCAGAGCCGTGAGGCCGAGACCGACCTCCTCATTCACATCTTCAGTGTGTGTGAAATCTCTTTCCTGTGTGATGGGATAAAGAGACGATTTACTGACTTAATGACACCACTTATAATCCTGTACTCGTCACCCGCTAACAATTCAGAGGTTTCATCTACACACGCACTCAGACTGACCGGCAAGAGTATTTATTTATTTATTCATATACTGGAACAACAAAGATCACAATTTAATGTCATAAAAACGCCAAAGAAGGATTTTTGTATTTTTTTTAATGAATTTTTTTTTTTTTTGCAGGAAATCTTAAAGAAAATTTGGTTAGGTCAGGCTAAAAAAAAAAATTGAAGCTGTATTCCTCATCAATTGTGTTGATCAGTTTGAAATGACTCATGGGTGTTTTTCCAGCACTGATGTATAATAATACTTTAAAAAGCACTCTATCTTTCATGTTTACCTTCTTCACTATGGACAAATCTGGCTATTTTTATGCTGAGCTAATAGCCTTAGAGCACCTGCACAAGAGGTGAGCTGTAGGAATCAGGGTTGCCAGATTGGGAATGAATCTAAATCCAAATGTAGAAGCCATTAATTACAAGATAAACCATATAGTAATGAAGAATAAATAAAAAAAAATAATATAAAGATATACTTATTATATAAGTTTATTTATTTATTATTTATTTATTATAAAATAAATACCTACTGCAAGTAAAAATTACTCACTCTATCTAAAATAAATTTCATATATAAATCAACTGATCATCAAACGAAGTATAAATGACTGATTTGACTGATGGCACTTAGTTATTAACCTAGTTAACCCAGTGTAAGTATCTATCCAGTGACGTAAACTTCAAAGGACTTTTTGTAAGTCGCTCTGGATAAGAGCGTCTGCCAAATGCCTAAATGTAAATAATTGATTTATTATTATTATTGTTGTGGGTAGTCTTTGGGCTGCTCCCGTCGAGGGGTTGCCATCTGATCCCCGCATATCTTGTCACATGTTTTATGTCGGATGCCCTGTCCCTTTTTATCCAGGCCTGGGTCCGGCACTGCATCCAGTGGGTGTGGTTTGGGCATTGCGTGGGAATTGAACCCAGTCCTTCTGCATGGCAGGGGAGAAATCTACAACTAACCCACCAATTCCCCATTATTATTATTATCATATTATATTATCATATAATAATATTGTATTATTATTGTATATTGTATTATTAAATACACTTCTTATGTATTCAATTATCATGGAAGGAGTCTCCAGTGTCGGTGATTTTCATCTTATTTCGAGGTGAGGGAATGAATATTTATAGCTGCTAGAATTAGTTTAACATAACCTTAAATGATAAAAAAGATAAAAAGACCATGATAATAATAATAATAATAATAATAATAATAATAATGAGTAAAGTAACTGTATCTTTATCACTCCACCATGTCACTGATTATCTCTCTATAACAGCATGTCACTGAGTTTTCTTCTTTGCTTAGAATCTGACTCCTGAGTCAAAATTTAAAAAAATTTTTAAAAAAAACAGGACAGGAAACGATGTTTATTCAGGAGGTGAACTTGTCCATATCTCATCTGTACATCAAGGACAAAAGGATGTAGCCATCTTTTTATAATGTGGAATATATATGTATCCACGGAAACACTGAATTGTTTTTTAGGACAGACGGATTTGAGAGCATCTGAGGCATTTTTATCAGCGAGTTAAAGCAGGCAGGGTGACGCGAACGGATAAACACTCAAAGATAAATATTAAAATCACTCCTTACATTTTCACTGTCTTATCAGCCGCTGTAAAGGAGCAAATAAATGTGGAAAGTTTTGATAAAGGACTGGAAGGTAAGAGTGCAGCCCGAGCAGCGGGAGTCGACATGTGACGATATAAATGCGGGTAAAAATGCTTGGGTGATTATACACCTTTCTCACTTCTTTTTTTTTTTTTTTTTTTTACATTTTGCATTACATCAGATCACACCTCAGACAGTCCTTTATTTGGATTCATTTTTGTAGCAAGTGCATCACAAAACCTGACAGTTCAAGATGATCTTCATCTGCTTCCTCAGTTTCAGAAAGTCTGTGTGAATTGTACAACGATGCCATGCAGGAAGTGATCACCAAGATGATGTTTTCACGATTCTGCTGTTTGTTAGATGTGAACATTAATCATACACAAGGAATCATAAATGAAGCTTAAGTGAGGTTTAATGTCTGTCTATTTAATATTTTACTTCATGTACACGTCTTTTCTAAATGTTTTGATTGTTTTTTTTATATGCAAAAATATGATTATAGTGTTGGAAATTGGTAATATTGGTCATATTTTTGGGTGGCTGGAACGGATTATCTGCATTTACATTATTTCTAATACAAAATTTCACCTCCAGAACAGATTAAATTCATATGCAGAGATACAGCTGTACTTCCCTTCTACCACTTGTCGTTGTTGTTTACTTTATACGCAATAAGTGCATAAACCTGGAGTCTGATTCATTAAAGTGAAGAAGTAAAGATGGTAGAAGATATAATTTTCTATCCTTTTTCTTTCTAAATGTGTATTCTAGAAGCTAGTGAAAGAACCCTGTCTCAGACCTTTTGATAATTATGAAACATCTGGCAACCTGTGATTGGGGTGTAAATTTTTACACATATTACTATTAGAACCTAAACGGTGCATAACTCGACTCTGAATACAAGGAACTTTCCCCAGGTAAATATTACCTTTTTTTTTTCTTTCTTTTTTTTTTTTATTTACACACAGCCTTTTTATAAACAAACTGGCCTTCTAATGCAACACAAACGCCTATCGTTTTTCCACAACACACACCCCACGTCCCTGTAAATTCTTCCAGCACTTTGGCAACGGCCGGCCCGAGCGATTTCATCTCGAAATAAATGACTTGGAGAAGATAAAGTGCTCCGTCTGTGACAGTCGAGAGCAGAAGAGGCTTTCCACCATGCCAAGATAATCGAAAGAAGAGGCCGAAATGTTTTATCTGCTCTAAGCACTATGAGCTAAAAAAAAAAAAAAAAAAAAAAAAAAGCAGGCCACCAAACCCCCCCCCCCCCCCAACTCGGTCTGATCCACTCAGATAAGCACCGCCTCCCGTGAGGCTCGCCATCACCATCGTTTTTCATCACCCTGAGATGGGGTGCGCATCTAAGAGGAGTTTCTTCACAGAAAGAAAGAAAAAAAACAGAGAAAATGTCAATCTCTCTCTCTCTTGTAAACCTGAAACATCAGGAAAAAATAAAGTTTGATTGGAGTAAGCTAAAGCATCGGTCGTGCCACTGCTCTTTCCAAGTTTTTCTTCAAAAACATTATCATCACCATGTGTTTCATTTGCATTCCCTTTTTTGCACATCTGGAGGATTCAAAACAACACCAGGTAAACAACCTTGTCGGGCAAGTTTCCATGACGAACGATTTCACGCCAGATTTTCATCAGGTCTCCTCGTGTTAGAGCTAGAAATAAAGTTTAATAAGAAAAGGCGAGGTGGCACGGTGTCCTCGCACCTCCAGAGTCAAGGGTTCGATTCCCACTTTGGGTCTGTGTGCATGGAGTTTGCATGTTCTCCCCTGTGCTTGGTGGGTTTCATCCGGGTTTCCTCCCACAGTCCAAAGACATGCAGATTAGGTTAATTGGGAATTGGTTCGGCGTGTGCACTGTGATGGATTGGCACCCTGTCCAGGGTCTACCCCCCCCTTGTGCCAGAAGTCTCCTGGGATAGGCTTCATGTGGCCCTGTACAGGACAGGAATGAATGAATGAATGAATGAAAAATTATTACATCTATTATCACACATTCCTGCAGTACTAATAAAATGTCACTTCCTCTGCCATTATTATAACAGCACAAGTATTTCCAGCACCATTTTAATTTTTATTTTTTTTAAACATGGCCACTTTTATATTATAAACAGCTAAACGTCTGGGTCGGATACTGGATGCACTTTTAATTATAGGAATGATCAGAAAAGCGTTAGCAAACATCCCTCAGGTTGAGTGTTGCATGATGGGACGCATGTCATGTCATGTTAAATACGGATGTGGACTGATGCTGAATTATTTAATAGCACAACTTCATTAGCATGTCACACATGGAGCTTAGAGGACGCTGACGCTGAAGGATGATGATAATGGAAGTCTTTCCAGAGACTCGTGGTGTACATGAAAACTTGGGTCATTGCATCATACAGCCTTCCGCTGTTTGTTTGTGTGTGAGTGTTATTTCAGTATATGATTTCAGTGGTTCTTGTGTATGCATTAAGTTTGATGCAACTCCTCGGCTGGTGTAATCTTGTCTTCTTCTAGAGAGGCTGGTGTCTGAGTGTTGATTTGTTTCCTCATAAACTCGGTGTTCTCCAAAGTTGTAAACCATTAATTTAGGGTTGTTTCTTTAATATGGCCGTATATAGACCACTATCCTATTTTTTATTTTTTTTTAATATTAATTTTAATACTCTACATAGACAATCCAGCAAGCCTGATGGTGATGGGTTCAACACAGGTTTTTCTCATTTTGATGTCAAACCAATCATAAGCAAATAGTTACAGTAAGATCCTTCCATTGGATAATTCCTGCAGTGATTTAATACAGTTCAGCTGCAAAACGTTATTTACAGTAACCCCAACTGATGCAGTGAGGAGCTTCTTATTTCTCACACAACCATTTCAGAAGGCACATCCCACGGTAGTGGCAAAGATGTTACTCTGTTCCAGAAGGATCGAGTTATTGTCCTGTATCAAGCAAAGACAACAACTAAGGAGATTTGCTGAAACTACTAAAATTGGGTTAAGAACTGTAAAACACATGATTAAAACCTGAAAGGATAGTGATGACCCATCATCTTCAAGAAAGAAATGTAGTCCGAAAAACATCCTGAATGATTGTTACCAAGTGTACAACTCACGGCTACAGTTTATTTAATAGTGAAAGTAAAAGCATTTCCACACACACAATGCGAAGAGAACTAAAGGGACTGGGACTAAACAGATGTGTAGCCTTTCGTCTCACTGACAAGTGGTTTCCTTATCAAAAAAAAGCCTTCAGTTTGCTAAAGAGCATAAAGATTGGACTTTGGAGCGATGGAAAAAAGTAATGTGACTCATCTGGTGAGTCCAGATTGATCCTATTCCAGAGTGATGGGCGTGTCAGGGTGAGAAGGGAAGCACATAAAGCGATGCTCCCATCATGCATAGTGTCCACTGTAC
>JAOVVA010000035.1:12189017-12204372 GCA_028565275.1 Leiocassis micropogon | reverse complement strand
TTGTGTGACAAACATGCAAAAGAATAAGAAATCAGGAAGGGGGCAAATAGTTTTTCACACCACTGTATATATATATGAACGCAGATTTCGCTTCGCCGGCCATGTCCTACGTCTACCCAACCACCGGCTACCCAAAATGGCGATGCAGTGGCAGCCAACCCGGGGCAAACGCAAACAAGGGCGGCCAAGGACTAATTGGCGGCGAACCTTCGACCTGAGAGTTGTCGAGAGTTGATTTTTTTTTTTTTTTTTCTGAAAATTTTGTGCTGAAAAAAGTATACGTCACTCTGTACTGCAGAATCCTGAGTTCTTCATACTGTATGTTTAGTTTAAAAAAAAAAAACTAAAATGCTCGATGTCATAGTAAAAGAGATTTTCTCTCTCTCTCTCTCTCTCTCTCTCTCTCTCGCTGTTCTGTTGTTGTCTGCAATACTGATTCAAATGTCGAAGCAAAATCCAGCCAAAATTTTTGGCTTCGTAAGTTGAAAATTTGCTAGCTAGGGCATTCGTGTAGTGAGGCTCCACTGTATTACATTCAGCAGGTTGCAATATTACTGCTTACCATACTACACATCACGGTTACATAATGTAAGGCCATACAGAAATGTAGTGGAGTAGAAAGTACAGATGTAGTGTAGTAAAAGTAAAATGTATCCACTAATTAAAGTACTCAAGTAAACTACAGCTGGTCGTTATTCATTCTAAATCTGATTTAAAAATATATATATTTTTATTTTTCACTGTAAAGTAACAATAGCTATAAACAGTATATATATTCTATACAGTATAATATAACCTAGAAAACTTTACACAATGTAGCAATTTAAGTTTTGTTTCATTTCAAAATAAATTTTAGAGAGTTTACAAAAAACTAAATACTAATGCATTTATGGTGCTGTAAACAAAGATAAGGAAATCTAATTAAAAAGGACAAAAACAAAACGTATGAATAATGATTAAGTGAGACATTGTGTATACAGTAAGTGTGGAATAATTCAGGTTACTCCGTGACTGACCTGTCTGAGAACACACGCGTTTATATGATTAATCCGTTTCTCTCGTCGCGGTGAGCTGTACTGTAACTAGTGGAGCTTTCGGTATCGGCGCACCATGCATAACGATCTCTAACACGAGTGAAAGCACATGAATCGTGTTTACAGCTGTGGGAAATGTGTCGTGCTTGATTTGGTTTAGTTTCTGCGTGTACACGATTCAGAGGAACCGTAATAACAGCATTTACACTATCACCTGACTCGGGACATATGGAGAGAGTCCAACATTTAAATTTTAATGCTTTAGAGACACTCGCACCTTAAAATGGATCCTAACACTAACAGGAAGTCAGAGTAAACAGGCCGAGAGCTTGTGTTCATGTTTAAATCGTATCCTGGAACGCTATCAATAGGTATTAATGTCACAGGAAGGAAACATAATTTTACATCAATCAGGATGAAATAAGCGCTTAATCTAATAAACACGTTTACCAAAGTATAAAAGTACAAAATGGTGTGTGTGTGTGATCGCTAAAGAAAATAAACCGCTAAACAAAAAACAAAGAAATTTGCAAGTGATCACAAACTTTCGAGTGGTCGTGTATCTATATATAAATTATTTAAACATTTAAACAGAATTTTTGTTTTTTTTAAAGTATGCATCTAAAAAATTAATTAAATGAAGACTTATTTTCATACATTACTGTATTTATTTATTTTTTTTTTGGGGGGGGGGGGTCATTGAAACATATTCCTTCTGTCCCTCTATCTGTACACACACACACACACACACACATTCAAATTTACATTTCTACAAAGTGCTATTAGAGAGTGTTTTTCATAAATATGATCATAATAGGTATATTTTACACACACACACACACACCTATTAAAGCCTGACATTTACATTTAAATTGTTATATAGAGCAACAAACAAAAGTGCCTGAAGTCTCTACCATCAAATGCATCCTGATACTGATTCACTTAGTAACGGATTGAGTGTACCTGCAGAATACACACACACACACACACACACACACACACACACACACAGAGAGAGAGAGAGAGAGAGAGAGAGTGTATTTCCATCTCTGACCTTTAAATATAACAGCAGGATGGAAGAAAAAAGAAAAAGCTGATTCCGACACACAGGTATTTCTGCAGTAATTCTACACAAGTACACTATACATGTTTTTTACATAGTTTTTAAATAATTCATATATAGTACATGTAATTATAAAATTTATTTTTTTTACCATATTCTTCAAATGATTAATTGATTTTAACATGTGATTATTACACATGATTCCCTTATTATCACGTGTGATCGGTAAACGTGTTTTGTTAACGGCACATTGTGTGATGTGGTGATTCTGCCGAATGATTTATACATTTCCACATGTCATTCAGAAACCTGATTTTATTTACTCCCATATGTGATTCTTACACATGATAATTTTATTTTTACATGTGATTCTGACAAAAGTCTCGTCTGTTACATCATTTAGACAGTTCAGTTATTTCCACCTTTTGATGTTTACACAATTCATTTATTTTTGCATGTTGATTTTTTTTATTTATTTATTTTTTTTTACATAATTGATGTTGTTTCCTCAGCGTGCACAGAAAATGGTGTATTTGAAAATACTTTGTTACATTAACAAGAAGGTAATATGACAGGGTTATAAACATGTTCAGTTTTTAAATGGAAATAAAGTGATTAAAGTCAGAATGATGATGTTAAATATTAAATTTGCAAGTAATTTATATATTATATACTTATATATTTAAGGATATTTAGAAACGGAGTGAAAATGACTATGTTTTAAAGTAATGACATTGAATTGAAATAATGACGTGGCATCTACAGTATCTATCTGTATAAGACTTATTCTTATAGTCATGATTAATAAAAGTTTTGGTCTCACGATCTTAAAGCTCGTCTTGTCTTTGACTCAGTTGAGGAGAGTCTTGGTCATGAGAGGTAACGGAATCAGTCTTAGTCCTGACTGCAAAAATCCTCGGTCTTGGTCTTGTCTTTGTCCTGGCTTGGTCTTAGTTTAGTCTCTGTTGATATGAGTCTAGGGCTTCCTGACTGGTAAAAGTCTTGGTCTTGATTATTAAATGAAAATAAAAGTGATAAAGCCAGAATAATCTTAAATATTAAATTTGCAACTGATTTAAAGATAATTAGTTACATGGTGATAATGACAATTTGAAATATTGATGACATCTCTCATTCTATCTATTTATCTGCCTGTCTAAACTGAAAATGTTAAAAATGAAATGGAAAAGTAGAAAATTAAAAACTTTATAAAGTTAGTGTTCTGAACTGTTCACTCATAAAAATGTAGAAAATGCTGTTAGCTGAATGTCCACAAGAGGGCAGTAGAGCATCTGCAGTCCCTCTGCATCCTCAGCAGACTTCTACACAAGAACTAGGTGATGTTTAATGAAAGTGTAATTACTTGCACGCTTTGCGTTCATTAATGATATTGAAAGAAGCACTTCAGGAATGTAGACTCAGCTATGCGGTGCTGAAGTAGGCGTTCCGGCACTTGAGTAATAAAAATCTACCTTTCTTCTCTTCTCTTCTCTTCTCTTCTCTGAATAACCAGAGTTATAATTCATGTTATTAAATCTCAGGAAATAACCTTGAGCATAAAAGTGTTAAATAACAGACAGAGATATAAGTGTCTGGTCTTTGGGAGATTGCATGGAGCATCCCAGAGAAAGCAGGAGAGGGGGATTAAGTGGGAGGATTGAGACGGTTCCTACGGCAACGTGCGCTCGGCCGACCCCCCTGAAGATGATGCTCGAGCAATCACTTATCTATAAAGAGCGTGAGCTGATAGAGGAGGAGTGGAGGACACTGGGGAGCTCACAATTTAATTTAGACAAGCTGGATATACAGTCTGTATGTGTGTGTGTGTGTGTGTGTGTGTGTGTGTGTGTGTGTGTGTGTGTGTGTACGGTTATATTCCCTTGATTCTCTCAATCTGGTCTGTTATGTAGAGATTATGTTTGCAATCGAGTTCACTGAGATGAGGAAAAGGAAGCGGGTTTTAAAGTGTGGATTAAGGTAGAGGCGGGACTGGAGCGCAGCGTCTCTGATATCAGTCTCCTCTCGAGGACGTGCGAGCACATTTGTGTCTCAGCGTTTAAACCAAAACATTTTTTTAATGTATGGTTCAATAAAAATAAAGAATATTTCAATGCAAAGCAAGACTTTTGTGTTAGGACTCTTAAGTTTCGGGCCTGACTTGATCTAAACTGATGGATGTTTGTCCTGAGTGGTAGCGAGCTCCAGCTTGTCCTAGTCTTTGTCCTGATTAATAAAAGCACCCTTTAATCTTATTTTTTTTTCTTTGTCAAAGTTGATGTGACTTGTGTCTTGGTCAGAAATGATGAAAGTTTTGGTCTTGACTTTGCCTTCTTACTGACCAATACAAATTCAGTGTCTTAGACTCAATTGATGCTGGTCTTGTCTTGGTCATGAAAGGTAAAGGAATCATTCTTGTCTTTGTCCAATCTTAGTCCTGACTGCTAAAATCCTTGATCTGTGTCTCAGTCTGCACAAGTCTTGGTAACTTTGTCCTGACTGCTAAAATCCTTGGTCTTAGTCTTGTCTTTGTCCTGACTTGGTCATGTTTTAGTCTTTGTTGATCTGAGTCTCGGTCTTGGTTTCTTTGTCCTGACTGGTAAAAGTTCTGGTCCTGTCTTGGTCCAAAGTCCAATTTTTTTTAGCATGTCTTGTCTTGGATGCGCCACTAACGGACATCTTATTTATCGGATTTCTGATTGCATCATCTGGGATTTTAACCCCCAACACCTCATCCAGACAGAACTTTCTTTCATCGTCTCCATGTTATGCCCTCGAAGATGGCCGATCTCACCCGATTAGCAAACCGTTCTTTCTTTTTTTTCTACAATTATTTTCATGAGAAAACCTTTGTGCGTAACCCAGACTCCAGCTCCTCCTCAGTCAGCACAAGTCTTGGTAACTTTGTTCTGACTGCTAAAATCCTTGGTCTTAGTCTTGTCTTTGTCCTGACTTGGTCATGTTTTTGTTGATCCGAGTCTTGGTCTTGGTGACTTTGTCCTGACTGGTAAAAGTCCTGGTCTTGTCTTGGTCTCAGTTGTTCTGGGTCTTGGACTGGTCTTTGTTTCTATTAGTACCACTATCACTGTCAGTCTTGTCTTAGTCTTGTATAACTTTAAATCTCATCTTGGTCAATTATTGACTTATTAATAGTCAGATCAGTTAGTCAAGACGAAAGACACGACTCATACTGTACTTTGGTCCTGTACAATAAAACTTTCAGTCTTTGTCTCATGCTTTTTCGTCCTAATCTAGGACTTATAATTTATGATTCAATTATTTGTCACATCTACCTTACAGAACAATAAAATGATTATTTTTCGGCATATCCCAGTTAGGAAGCTGGGGTCGGAGCACAGGGTCAGCCAGGTTACAGCGTCCCCTGAAGCAGATAGGGTTTTGCTCAAGGTCTCAACAATAGCAACTTGCCTTTGCTGGGGCGGTTCAGTAACCCAGTAACCCACAGCCTTAACCGATTGAGCCACCACTGCCCTGTAACATCTACGTACCATTTATACCATGAGTGATATAAATCATAGTCTTCTCTTGGACTTAAGTTACACAGTCTTTGGACTTTAGTCTTGGTACTGATTTTGTAAAGTCTGGATCTTAGTTGATCAGCATCTTGGTCTTATCCTTGTCCTCACTGCTGGACATCTTGGATCTCTTCCTTTGTATACCTGATTTTCATCCTGGTTCTTATTTGCAATATTTATTCTCTTATGTTTTCAGCTGGTCTCGGCTACATGGAGACTCTTTTGAATTTTATTTTTCATTTAAATTTGTTCCTTTGTTTGTTAATTTGTTTGTTTGGTTTTGATGTTTTTCGTCAGACTTGTGGTCATTGTTTGGTCTTGCATTGCATCTGGTTTCTGAACATTTCTGCATGAAGGTGCAAACCCTCTTTCAGTCGCGTCGTTTGCCGTGGAAACCCTACACCATCTTACCTCTATGGAACAATCAGATGCATTGTTTAGGGTAGACACATGCTACATAACATACTAAAGTGCACGTAGTGAACACACGCTTGCACACACACACACACACACACACACACACAAATACAGTAACCCCTCATTGTCCAGGTCATGGTCTTAAAGTGCCCTTGACGTATTTCTGCACGCCGTTACACAACCTTAACTGTGACCATCCTGTTTGTCGACGAGAGAACATGTGGACTGACATTCGCAAAAAAGAGGCCACGCCCGCCAGGTCCATCTCAGCAAGCCCATTCTCCCTCCCACCTCCTTGAAGACCTCTGCATTTCCTGTTAGTCACAATAATGGAGAAACAACGAGCTGGGCTTCCTGTTTCTCAGGCTGGCGAGGAAGGAACCGGCCGTCTGGTCACACGGTGCTCACTTCTTCCTCTCTCTCTCTTTCTCTCTGTAGTCCACCTGTTTACACACAACTTTTCCTAAGAAATCTCATGACTAGAAATGAAACTACAGCGACATGTTGCAAACGAAAGTTGATACTTGACTAATGTGAAAAACATTTCCAGTCATTTTGAAGGTTAGACGTAAAACGTTACCGTAAATTTAGATCCCGGACGTGACTTTCCACACCAGGAGCAGGATGGATGCCCCCCATCATGTGCCCACTCTCAGCTTGTTTTCGATCAAAGAGCGGCTAAATTTTACGACGGATGTTTGCGTCTTGCTTCCGATGTTTATCAGGAAGACACAGGACACACAATAGGTGATCCTGACGGTTGAAAACAGGTAAAGAGGAGCCGCAGTTGCAGGCAGGAAGCAACGCTCAGTAAACGAGTACAACCCGCTCGACCGCTGCGCTGCCATCTGCAACAAACATTACCGAAATTCATATGTACTGTATATAACGTGAAAGATTATTTCGGGGATGTTTCTTGTATTTTTCTATGTTGACTCTTTTAATTGAAACTAACGAGCACTATGGGAGATGCCAGCCAATCGGATCTGTTCGAACTGGCATAACACACTCGGAGGGAAGCGCTATCCACCCACTTCCACATGATTGGCTGTTTTCAACAGGATTGATGTAAAAGAGCAAATACTGTATGCCTCGCCTCCCTCCTGCAGCATCACCTGGGAATACAGCTCGTTATCTCCAGATAATGGTGGTGAACAAACCACTTGACGGTTGTACCACTCGGCACCCTAAAAAGCAAAGAATCTTCAATAAGATCATTTACTTTGACTTTAAAGTAATCACTTTTTCACTTGTATAAAAGATAAATAAAATGGGGGCATATGGGTTAAGTTGTTGGACAGCTGATCAGAAGCTCCCTAGTTCGAGCCCTCCTTCTGCCAAGTTGTCACTTATGGATCCTTCAGTGAGGTCCTTCACCCTCAACTGCTCAGATACAATCAAGCCTCGAGCTGGCAACCAAGCCACATAAGAAACGGCCAAAGAAATGGCCGATCCCTCTCCAGGGGTTTAGAGTGTCCATATGTTGATGACCCTAGGCATGTGGATGTTAAAAAAGAGAGAGAGATGAAAAACATTGATTCTTTTACCACCTGTGGTGGCGCTCTTGGACACATGAGACAAAGATGAAGTGCATTCAATGGAAATGATCCAATTCCAAAATCCAATATTTTTTATGATGTTTTGTCTTGGATGCGCCGCTAACGGACATCTTATTTATCGGATTTCTGATTGCATCATCTGAGATTTGAACCCCTAACAAAAGAGATTTGAACCCCCTAACAAAAGTTCCAGACAGAACTTTCTTTCATCGTCTCCATGTTATGCCCTTGCAGATGGCCGATCTCACCCGATTAGCAAACCGTTCTTTCTTTCTTTTTCTACAATTATTTTCATGAGAAAACCTTTGTGTGTAACCGAGACTCCAGCTCCCCCTGACGTGTGTATGATCTGCTCGAACATCAAAGTCTAGATATTTCTTTCGTGTATTATTCTTTTTTTCCGCTTACTGACGTTTCTCCTCCGTGGCCATGGCTAATTGCTCAGACACGCCTCGGCGTGAGCGTCACCGTTCCCAGCAGCCTTTTGAGACGGAGGAATGTCACTCGAGCGAGGCGCTGTTACTCGTTCTTAATGAATAATTCAGCTTGTTTACGCCGTACTTATGCTACCTCCAAAACCTTGTGCTAGTGGTTTGTTTACTTTCCAATCCCACCTGGAGGCCAGGGACACTATGGGAAGCCTGGCTCTATATTTTATGTCCCAACAATAGCGGTGTTTAATATGAGCCAGTGGTTTCTAGGCAACTACCAAACTTAGCGGCCCGGCGTCAGATTTCGGGTCGTTTCATAATTAATCGGGGCATTATGAATAATGAACTGCAGGGAAAAGGGCTAATTTACAGTGTAGTGCGCGTGCGTGTGTGTGTGTGTGTGTGTGTGTGTGTGTGTGCCGTCCTTAAGGCCTGCTGCCTACTTATAGCTCCATTTAGAGCTTTCCAAGCGTCCAGAGCTTCAGTCCACCCCCGTATGAGGAGAGGTATTTATTCTAGAGCCATCATCCTGAAGCCATCGTTATAGAGAATGGCTGGAGCGAGGAAGCAGCATCATTACCTCCAGTACCTCTCAGCTCTGTCGCTCTCGCCCACCCACACGCTGCCCACTCCACTGCTCTACCTGAAGAGCATGAAAAGCATTTCCTACAGCCAAATGCTTGCTCAGCTACACACACACACACACACACACGCACAGAGCATTCTGGGTGGTCCTACTGATAATCATTAGCTGATGATGTGTCACTTGGGAGCTCCAATGTACTCTGGTGAAGCAGGTCTCCCGTGTGTGTGTGTGCACGCACCATATGAGCCTCCTAATACAAACACAGATGAGATTCACTCATTTCGCGTGGCCTAATTGGTGAGAACTTCGAAAAGCATCCAGCAGAGGTCAGCACATGTTGCACGGTCTCGCTCTCAGGGTTGCCAGGTCCATAGTTTTCCCTCGTACCTGACTTTCTGGTATCATTAATATATTTTTAAGATGTATTCATTTAGAATCCCACAGGTGACCAGTTGTTTTTTAATGAATCTATTAATCTATTCATCTTTAGTAAGCTCACTATGACAGACTAAAGAGGAGAACACATCACAGTGCACACCTAGCGGCTAATTTTGAAGCCCCAGGCCACCTAATGGCATGTTTTTGGGAGGTGGGAGGAAACCCGGAGAACTCCAAGCAGAGACAGGGATAAACAAGCGCTTGACCTGAGGAGATCTTATGATCCCGTTCTCATGTACATGTTTAGTTTGCCCTTTTGATGCGGTGGGAATTTTCCCAGGAGGTCACAATCGTTTGACATTTGTCTCTGCGTATATTTCCTATTTATATTTATGTTTTTCAAAGTGCAGATCACACCGTCAAAACGAGTAGGTTTTTCAGGTTTCCGTAACTATGTTTTATAAAGGATCTAATAAAAACAAAAAATTCTATTTAAAATGGCAACCTTAAAAAAAAATAAGGAACTGCCATTGAGTGTTTATCGTATAATGTTTGGAAATTTATATTTACAAACATTAATTTCATATATATTTCCTTGTTAATTTATTTTTTTGTTTTATTTGTCTTGCTGCAATGTTTTTTTTTTAATAATTTGTTTTGACAAAATGAATTTCATTGTGTTTATTTATTTATTTATTTATTTATTTATTTATTGGAATTGGTACACACTTTCTTTCTTTTTCTTTCACCTTTTGATTCAGCAGTGATAATTGTTTACACAAACAAATATTGGTTGTACTTTAATTACCAGACTTTTAACTTACAAGCTTTGTTTTTACTTTTGTTGCTACAAAGACTGTTTTTTACTTTGATTTATAAAATGTTTTATTGTTTTGAATGTTGCTTTGTTTTATTGTTGCTTTTTTTTCACATTGTTCTTGCTCCAGGTGGTGGACTTTTTTGTTTGTTTTTCTTTGTTTTTCTTTTAATCTTTATCACCATTATTTAATACATACTGTTTTTTTTTTTTTTTTACCATTTCCACATGATATATGAGAACAATGATTCCATTCTCTCTAGTTGTTTGACACCCATCAGATCCTTCTACATCAAAAAAAAAAGAAAAGGATATATAAACTATTCCATCTGGCACTCTAAGGGGTTCCTTAGTTTATGGTTTGAATGCTTGTGCATGTTTGTTGGTGGATTTTATTTATTTATTTATTTATTTATTTATTTATTTTGCATTTTCACATCCTATGATATTGCTTGTGTAGTGCTAGACATGCTATTTAAAAAGTAATAAATACGTGTATCATATTGTAAAATGTTTGTGGCATTGAGATACTTTTTTCAGACTTGGCAACCCTTCTAAAATTAAGAGAGAGAGAGAGAGAGTGTGTGACAGAGAGAACGAGAGAGAGAGAGAGAGAACGAGAGAGAGGGAGAGAGAGGAGTTTTTGGCAGAGTGCTGAATTTCTCGGTTCATTTCCGAGCTGTGAATCCAGCGAGACTCAGATGGAGATGAAGAGCTGCACTGGTGGCCCGCTTGCATGTTCTAGAGTTTTTAAAAAAAAATAAATTCATTAATTAAGTAAATAAACCAAGTGCAACCAAGAAACACACTCGCTGGCAGAAAGAAAAAGAGACAAAGCATGAGAAATGAAATGGAGAAAGTGAAAGAGAAGGCCCGGGTGCCAAATGTCATCAGAGACACGAATGGAAAGACAAACAGTGACCGAGTTCTTTTAGAGAGCTTTTCAGACGGACAGTGTTCCCCTCCCCCAGCACTCCGGCGTGTGGTTTAGGTGTCCACAGTGGACACGAGAGGACACGCCAGTCTCCGTCCCAGCAGCCGAGAGCAGATTGGGTGTCCGCTCACCATCAGGACGCTCAGTGTTTGGGGATATATGAGCCTGCTGGCGACAGGGCTTGGGGGAACAAGGCTTGGGTTCCAAGTTCCTGATCTTAACAGACAGGAGTCAGGCCAGGCCTTGCGTGCCGAGAGCCCTGACCTGATACCGGGGTTAAGCCACGTCACTTTTTATCATCATACACAGAGTTGATACACTGTGCTCCTCCTTAAGAACTGATGTGCAACATATAATACGATCCACAAACAAGGTTCCATCTTTTGGATGTAGGTTCCTCAAGAACTCCATGAAGGTTCTATTTCCTTTACTTACTGCAAAGTGTTTCTATACTTCTGTAAGATCCTAATACTTGATTTAAAGTTGTTTCAGATGTCAGTCTGGCACTTTGGGTTCTCTAGTTTGTTCCTTAATGGAAGTATGTAGAATCCTACAACATTAATACTAAATGTAAACCTTTATCTACTGTTCACGAATATCTTACGATTTATTTTTTAGCCTTTTTATTTGCTATTTTTTTCTGCATGTCATATAAAATCATTTTAATCCTTACTGTTTTGTTAAAAGGTTTAATCTGGCACACCATCAGATTTTCAGCTTTGCTTCGTAAGAGCACTATGTACAGTAGAACCCTACAGCTCCAATACAGTTACCCAGTTTTTCCAACCTTTTCTTAAGTTTCTGAGGCTTTCCTTTTATATTTTGCTGCTTGATTAAACATCTTATGTTTTCCTCAGAGAAAAAAAAAAATTCACAAAAGATGCTATCTGGCACTTTAAAGAATATTTTAGTTTCCTGAACCCTACAACACCAGTTTTAACTTTTATGCTCAGATGACGTTTGAGGACACGGTAGGTTTAATCAGTGCATTACATCTGAAAGCAAAGGCAATTAAAAAAAAAAAAAACATAATGATCTTTCCTAACAGTATGATTTCAGTTTGTAATTTCTATTCTATATATTTTTTTGCCGTGTTTGGAAGCAAGCGTTAGAGGTCTAGACACTAGTGTAAAATCTTCTCTCAGACGTTTCCATTCCAGAGAAACATTGGAGATATAAATCTACACGGTCTGATTGCCCCATTAGGAAATCAGACTTGAGAGGGTGCGTAAGTTGATTCTGAATATGAGAAACTTTCCCTGATGTAACTTTTAAACGCATGTCACTGATCGTGAGTGCTGCTCGGTGGGTGTAGGTATGACTTAAATTATTACACCTGAAATAAAAACTCTTAAAATGGATGTGTTTAGCTCTTCTCAGCTTCACCCCTCATCATGGAATGTAAACACTGATGTCGCTGATTATACGCTGTAAACTAGAAAAGATAGAACTGATGCACAGGATAGACGCTGTTTTTTTTTTGTTTGTTTTTTTTTGTGTGTGTGTCTGTTGGAGTTGATGAAAGCTTATTTTGGGGGGCATGGGCTTGTGGCTGCCTGCACTCTGGTGGTCTTGCTTGATCTGGATCTCTGGATAATGTGTTTGTCACCAGGGAATGGACCATGCACTCTTCTGGTGTAGCCTCCACTTAGTCCTCCACCAATCCTGTTTTCTCTTTTATTCTGCACAGAGAGGGTCTGTTTTCCAACCAACGGCAAGGAGGTGGAAAAGGAGGGGGTGGGTGGAGGCGTGTGTGTGTGTGTGTGTGTGTGTGTGTGTGTGTGTTTGAGAGGGAAAAGGAGGGGGGGTTAAACAGGGAGGCAGTTTAATGACCCTGACATCCCGCATCCTCCATCTGCTTTCATAACCTATTAATTAGAGCGCTGCTATCCGAGGGGTGCAGACCAGCCTGTCTCTCTCTCTCTCTCTCTCTCTCTCTCTCTCTCGCTCTCTTTCTCTCTTCCTTCGTATATCCATCCCCCACTTCTTGCTCGTCTTCCAAAATCTGCACATTTCCTTTTTTTAATTACCATAACACCCTCTTGTACTATTTCCAACTTCCTCCATTTATCCTCCATATTTGTTACTTACTTTTGATGCCCCCCCCCCCCCCCCTTCGTTAGTCCATCGTTCATCTCTCTACTGCTGTTTTCACTCAGTTTCTAAAAAAGGTGACCAAGTATCAAGTCCTGAATACGGTGTGCAGACCAGGATGAGGTGTTCACATTCGTGCTTTGTTCCACATGGCCTCGACCAGAATAAAGTCCAACCATCAGACTTGTCGTCCCCTGATTACGCCACATAATGATGGCCACTTGAGCAGATATGGAGTTCCACATCCCACCTACCCCAACCCTACCCCCCTTTAAGAGCCACCATGGAGAAGATTAGCTTCTTCTGTTGGCTAATCAGAGCTCTTGTTTCCACTGAGGCCACCATGGTGCTGTGTTCCTGATGGTACAAGGACATGCCGGCATCTTATCACAGAGAGAAAGAAACGGGGGGGATTATAAGAGACATTTTTGGGGTGGTGAGCGTAGCAGGAAAGGCAGATGAAAAGATAACTTTGTTCATTTGTTGCTCATTGCAAAAGAAGCGGACTTTCTAATTACAACATATTAGATTCATAATAGCCTAAGCACCTGTACTAGCAGATTGTAATGCATACAGTATATACAATACTTATCAACCTGGCAGTTAAAATACAGTTGGCATCTAACCAGAAGTGGATTTGTCGCAGTGCAAAATGATTTACATATGCGAACCGTTACAGAGGAGAAGGAGAGGAGTGTACAGTAGAGTTACACTATATACAATGAGTGCAAATGATTATAGATGGATGCAGTGAATGAAGATTGTATACCATGGTTATGGAATAGCGTAGTGGAATAGCATACACTAGGAGAAGGCCGGTGGCGCTGATGATGATGTCCTCCTGTAAATAGAGGCTCATTTCTTTGTTTTGGTACAGTTACCATTCACTCCTGATTAGAACTGCGCCCGGGTACACATGATCCGTGATCAAGACCATCTCTTCAAGTAAACCTTGGGGGGTGCTGTACATACCATCCATGCTAATCAAATAAACAAAACGTTTTGGGTCCCCAAGCATTCTAAGATCCTGTCACATCCTTTCTTTGAAGTTTTCTCACTTCAATTCTTTGGTGTCCTTTTGCCGAATCAGAATCCAGAATTCCATACAGTCATTAAAGCATTAACTGGGTGTCAGATCTCCGTTGTCTTTCTCCTGATGTGGGAATTTTTCTCCTCTGGTCCTCGTTAAGGTTGGTGAGACGGGAGGAGTAGTTGAGCGTAAGGGACGAGGGAGGGAACGCGTGTGATTTGGGCTTTTCTGGATCGGAGAGATGGAGGATGTGGCTGAATAAATAGAGTGATGTGGGCGAGGGCGGTGCAGGAGAGAACGAGAGCTGGAGAGGGTAAAGCGGGACAGAGTGGAACACACGGCCGTCATAAAGCCTATGGCTTCCTGGGGGGTGACCCGGGGAAACTCGCGGCCCTCGAGACACGCCATGGGAAGTGGCCTCGCCATCATTTAGATAAAACCTCTATGCATATGCTGGAAAGGGAAGCACTGATTCTACACTTTCTTTACGCACAGGATGGTGCTAATAAGCTTTTCAGTAGAGTATTCAGAGTTGTGGATTTAACATGAATGGTACAAAAGAAGAGGAAACTCCATCATAATCTTCAATTTCTACTCAAAATAAGTAAATAAATAAATCAGGTAGCATTGGCTGTGTAATCTATACACAAGTGACTTTAATAGTCTGAATGCAGGGCCCAGGAAATGAGTTTAAGCGTAACGTGCATAACCCAACTCTGAATACCAGAAACTTTCCCCATTCTAATAGCACTAAGGATCTTAGGAATCCACCTCATGCTCCTAAGGCTCATTTTCACAGGAACTGTTCATCGTAGCGGATCTTTTGTTTGACTTTTAGCTCGTATTAGTCAGTAGTCTGTTTTTGTCCTAGCCGTGAGAGCCACGGGACCGTTTATCAACATGTTTCGGTTTTCGTTGGACTGAATAATGTTGGCCTTGGTGAGGAAACCCAACATATTCCAAGCATGATATCTGCCACAGAAGACCTTCCGCTTCCCAAAAGTGGGTATTGTTCTCCATGGATTGTCACCATGGTGATAAATGTGCCTTTTGTGGTGCCAGAAAGAGTGTTTGTTCATGCGGACGTACGTGGACGTGTGTGTGTGTGCGTGTGCATAAAGTACTGTATGATGAGTGTTTGTGTGTGTGTGTGTGTGTGTGTTTAGAGAGACAGAGAGAGAGATACAGAATTACTACCAGTTAAAAAAACTTGACAAATGTCCCATGTTTTAATTGTGTTGTCTTTTTAAACATGGTTCTACGTTATTATGGTTATTATTCACATTTCTGACTAGTGACTTCACCATACAGATGTTGGTCTTTTCACAGCTGCCAAAACCTCCAAAAATACTTCAAGAAAGGAAGTCTTGAACCTCATGGAATCTCAGGCAGCTTCTAGCAGAACATGGATGTCATCATGGGTATAGACGACCACCTGGAAAAAATGTGATCAGAGTAAATCTCTAAAGAATAGATGGC
>JAOVVA010000035.1:12172684-12188917 GCA_028565275.1 Leiocassis micropogon | reverse complement strand
CCCCACCCCCCCATCCGACATGGACGTGTCTGCATGAGCGCCAAACACAGCAATAAATATCTCTCGGTGGCGTTTTGATCCGTGAGAAGAGGAAGGCTTTGATCGGTTTCCTGGAAAACAAGGCGCACCTTCTGTTTTTGCCGAGGTGTGTTTTTGCTCTGTGCAGAGATAACAGGGAAAAAACGATCAGTCTGGGGAAATATGCAATGTTGCATTGTTAAACAGCTTTCTGGAGAACAGGTCACTGACTGAGGCAGAGAAAAAAATCAGCTGCAACGGGAATTTGAGCAAGAAGTGTTGTTCTTGTATTAATCGATCGGGGCGAAAGTCTGATGAGAGGAACATCTGGAGACGGGAGCGCACAAGCGGCACGTAAAGAAAAAAATATTTCATATTATTTCAAGTGCAGTTAAAATAATACGTGAGGTTGACCTGCGTTCACAAGCGTATCGAATATCGCACCGCTTTAGACGGGTCAAAAAACACGTCGTTAGGGACAGACGGAAATCCAGCAGGATGCAGCACTAATTGAGTAATAACCACACGGAAAGTCCGTCTCGCTCACACTCCTCCTTATCTTCACTGTGTGGGAGACTCGCACTCCTGATTTTAATTTAAACTCCACCCTGGGCACTTCATCTCAAGGAGAGCCCTTCCTCTTCCAGAGATAGAAATACATCAGCCGGGATGAAGCGTCTGGGAAAACCCATCACATTCCTGAGCAAGAAATAAAATTTCAGCATCCAAAAAAAAAAAAAAAAAAAAACATGTGCACACTAATTTCTGTTGAGTTTGGATCAAATTTACAAATTGGTTTGATCTTCAGCAAACAAACCAAGCGGGAAAAAGACATTTAGGACTGAAAATGTCCTCATAAAATTGAGAAAAAAAATGGATTAAGCAAATATACAGGGTGACTAAAAAGTCTAGACCTCTATAAATTTCCCCAGATATGAAATTTTATATTTGTCTTAGATTTTAAATTAAAAGAAGACTTTGAAACTATCCAGTGGTCATACTAGCCTTCAGTAGTCAGTCTTTAAAACTCAGGACTCAAAGGTGTTTAGGTGACGTCATTGAGACGATTAGGAAATTAGCATCTTACTGGTTAACGTTTCTTAGTGATTTAAAGGGCAGCTATTAAAGTCTTGCAAAAGTTACTTTTTACTCATGTTTGGACATTCATCTTTGATGAGGCTCCAGTGTGCATGTAAAAACCCCCAAAAAATGAGAAAAATGAACAAAAAGTACGGGTGGGGAATTTTTTTCTAAATTTTTGTATTGACCAGGGTTTAAATAAGCAAATCAGACTTCCTGCACAATATGACCTCATATAAGAAGAGCACCTCCCTTGGCTTGATTCTCAGCTTTGCTGTTCTCTGGAGGGGTGTGTCTCAGGAGCAACACAGAAAGACAACGTATTCGGAGGAGTTTTAACTTGAAGAAATATGGGACCTTTAATGGGCCCTGAAGACGTCCCCAATAGGTCTCTTTTCTCTAACACATCCTGCAGTCTTAAACAATAGAAGATGGAGCAGAACAGAACCAGACCTGACACCAGTTGCCATACTGTTTTTTATTTTTCTTTAGAGCTGTCTGAGGTCAGTAGTTTATTAGAAATTGACCCAGAACACCAGATCACTGCACTCAAGGAGGAAATCGCCTCAGTGTGAACATCATCAGTACAGATGCATTAAAAAAACGTTCAACTTTCTTGTGGTCAGAAGTATCAGAAGAAGAAGGTGCTGTCTAATTTATATGACTACATACATTTTTGTTTAAAGATCTTGACTTTTAGTCCTCTGTGCTAATAAAAATCAACCGGGGAGAGCGGCGAACATCTAGAGCTGGTGCCAAATAAATGGATTCGCTAAAACATTGTGTGTCAAATCATGTATTGATTTCCTCATTTTGTTTTATTTTTCTCCTAAGCTCCAGTGGCCTAATGGATAAGGCACTGCCCTCCTAATCCAAGGGATTGTGGGTTCCAGTGGTGAACAAATAGAGTGGGACAGCGGAAGGGTGCTGGGCCCATAACCCAGAGGTTCAGCAATCAAAACCATCCTCTGTTTGGTTTTGATCCACTGATGGCTCAAACAGTTAAGTGACTGATCAGAAGGTTGGGAGTTCAAGCTATTAAGCTCTTGAGCAAGGCCCTTAATCCTATCTGCTCCAGTGTTGCTGTATTCTAGCTGACCCTGCGCTCTGACCCCAGCTTCCTAACTTGATCTGAATCTTAATCTCAAAACTCGTAGCATGCCTGTACCGTTACACCTGCTTCCTTCTTTGGCAATCCAAAAAACCCCATCACACCCCAAGCTTGATTCCGTGAGTGAGTTGAATCTTTTTCTCATTGGCGTTCACTTAGAAGCCCATACCAGCTCGGGTGCTCTCGGACCCGGATTCATTTATTCATTTATTAGGCTTTTCTCTTGACCAATCATGAGAAAGTTACATTGACCTAGTGAAGCTTTAGACATGCTTACTCAGATATACCCACTCTTTTTTTTTTTTTTTTTTTTTTTTTTATTGCTGTGGTTTTTTACACAAATGATCTGACGCCAAGGCAAGCTTAGAAAGTAGCCTAAATAAAAACATTTCCACATTGTTTTAATAAAATGTTTTTATGTTTTTTTTTTAGGTTGAGTGAGTGAAGTATATTATTGGCTGGAATCGTTGGTCCGAACCTGATTTCTCATCATGTTTGGCTGTTTTCTGTTGGGTTTTCCCAGACTGCGTATGCACATGCAGTCGTTTTTCACTGTTTATTGCTTTTTGGAAGAGCTGAATGATTTTAAGTGCAGTCCGGGTGGTTTTTCCTTCTCATCACAAACAGCCAGATATGAGAGAGGAACCATCTGCGTCTGATACGAAACATAAGACAGTGATATGTCAGAGGGTAGTTTGATGATGATGATGATGATGATGATGATGATGACTGCATGAGACTAAGCAAAGCAAACTCCATTTCTACTGTACATTCTATGAATTTAATGTATTTAAAAGGTTGAAATCATGAATTCTGAAATCATGAGATCTTGAATCCCTCTGTAGGACCTTACAATAGGAAATACTCAACTCTATAAGATCCATAAATTAGACAATTTATGGATCTTATAGAGTTGAGTATTTCCTTACATAGAAGTTTGTAATAAAGAGTTTTCCTATTGATTATAACTGGTTTTAGACGCAAAGAAAAACATTTATTATTTTCTCAATTTAAATAATTATCTGTTTAACCTTTGAACTTTTAAAAGCTTTTGTGAACAACAACAGTGAACCCTGCGAAAACCTTTTAAAGAACTAATTTTTGCACCAAGCAGCGGGACACTTTCACTAAATGTCGGGTGTGTGACCGGTTCTTATCTGGAGTTTGTGATTCACATGTTCTCCAGTTGTCTGTCTAAGGGAACCATTAATGTTTGTTTCTATCAAAAGCCTTCAAAGAAAACCCTTTTAAGAAGATAAGACCCCCTTAACTGTTCAACAAACGTGGTTAGAAATGCAACACACCCTTCGTGTTTCGGCAGTTGCCTGTCTAAGACCTTCTTCTTTCTTCGAACCTTTAAACAAAAACTATTATAAATATTCATCAGTGTGGTGCTCTCACCATCATGACCCAGGTTTGAATACCGGTCACAGTACCAACCCCACCCACTGTGATGCTTATGAAGCAGTGATCCACCAGTGCTGATCCTAAGCCCGGATAGATTGGGGAGGTGATAAAACCCGCGCCACATAAAAAAAAAAAAAAAAATGGTTATGCAGAGCATCTGAAAGAACCTTAGATCTAACAGACCTTTAAAGGTTGCATATTTTACTGTTCCTTGAACAAGTGGACACGGGTCTCAGAGCTTCCCAAGAGTGTGTGTATGTGTGTTAATGCTGCAGCTGAGATACTTCTCAGATAACACATTTTTCATATCTCTGATTTACTCCTCCTCCAATCACACCGTTTCAGTGAGCTACTACTTCTGAGCGGTAATGGCTATGGCGGCTCTAGATTGCTGGTCTGAGGGTCCAGGTTCGAGCCCTGCCGTCAGAGGGTTGCCACACCCTGTTCTACCCAGCTACTGCGTCGAAAGTTTGAAAATATGAGGTTTTATATTGCTTCAGGAGATCATCTGGTGTAAAACCTGTGTCATGTGCGTGTACATTGGATGGTCCTCTGTGGCGACCCCTTTGACGGGACCTGCAAAAAAAAAAAAGTTTTACTTCTAAGCTTTTCTTCTTTAAAGTCACATTAAAGAGAAAATCTAATTGACTTGTTTAAACTTCGGGAAATACAACAGAAGAGAAAAAGGACAAAAACTCATTTTTTGTTGTTTTGTTACCTGGTCAGGTTCACTTCAGAAAAATCGAGGAGAGTTTGTCTCATGCATCTTAACCGTTCTTCGGTTGTTCCTTTTGCAGTATTTCATTCATTTTCTATTCCATTTATCCTGTACAGGGTTACGGGAGGCCTGCAGCCTATCCCATGGGTCTTGGGGCAGGGGGTGGGGTACACCAAGCATGGGGAGAACCCTCGTCCCTGGAGGTGCACGGCCACAGTGCTAACCACCACACCCCCGTGCTGCCCCTTTATGTAATATAATATTTACAAACATTTATTATATTCACTATGTGGGTCTGGAATGTTATTTATTAATTAATTAATCAATGAATGAATTAATTAATGTGATTGGGTTTATTATCAATATCTTTACTGGAAATGAGAAACAAGCTGTTTCAGTCCAACAAAAAATCCAACTTCTACATAATTTGTTGAAAAAGTATCAGGTATTACACATGCTTTGTGTAAGCGATGCTGCTTTGTGTGCATCACTTCCTGTCATTGATGATTTTTTTAAATTATTATTATTATTAGGTACTTCCTGTTCCTTCATCATGAGCACAACCAACTGGAACTAAAAGCAGCGATTTTGATTTCCGGTTCAGCTTTGCAGTGAAAAAGAGACAGATAATAAAATCTACAGTGTCTTCTTATAACCTGATCGTCCTCGTCCTCCTTGTCCTGCGTGTCCGCAGATTAGCGAGCGAGGCTGAGCGCGGGGCCTAATGATCCCACCTGAGGCCGTCTCACACACATACCCGGGCCAGCGTCAGGTTCCGGGCGGTGTTAATGGAATGTGATGAGCGTCTCTCCCTCGAGGACGACAGGAGCACTTAATTACAAGTGATAACGAGCGTGACAAAATGTGTCAGGGAAAAGTGCTGAGCTCGCATCTCCATTAAACATCAGCGGAAGATGATCTCGAGACGGCGCACGCCATCTGTAAAGCGAACCGGTCAGCGAGTCAGGAGAACCGGTGCCATGTAACAGGAATTGTTTGCCTTCAGCATGGCCTTGTTTTCCCTTTCGGTCTTTGTTTTAGTGCTTTTTGGCTTTGAAAATTGGAAACAAACTTAAGGGCGGATGCTTCGGATTCCTTTGCATGCTGGATAAACACATAGCACCGCATAGTTTACTCTAAACTTGATTAAAATGTCTTGTACAGATTAAAGCCAAGCACGATGAAAGAATGCAGACGGTGTTCCGCAGAAGTAATGCACTTGCAGCGTAGCGTGTAAGAGGATCAGGTGACTGACTCTTTTTCATGGTTTTTCTTAGTGTATTAATAAATCACGACAGTAAACAACAATAAAACCGCAGCAAGTGCAAGTTACAGATTATACGTCACCATGTCTGTGAAAACCCTCCGAAAGGCTTTTTTTTTTTTTTTAGGATTCACTGTTTTCTACATACAGTAGATTGATTTCACATCGAAAACAGTGAATCACAAAAAAAAAAAATGACTTTAGCCGGGTTAAAGTGTCACATTTCATTTTCTAATCAACACTTACTGTACATATTGCAGCATGCTTCAACGCATTATAACCATTATAGTACTGCAGTGAGGAACAGTACCAAGTCAGTTGTCAAAACGGGTGTTATGTCAAGTGAAGAAGAGGAAATCAAAATCGATGAGAGCAATCCTGGGATAATCCTTCATACCTGCTACGACAGGTTTATGACATGCTTATGTCATAGGTATAAGTAAGGTCTGTCTATCCATCTAACTAACTATCCGTCTGTCTGTCTGTCTGTCTGTCTGTGCAGCTATCTAACAGAGGTGCATACAGTATTTATTCCAGGAAATCAGTTGTCATGAAGGGCTTATAAAGGTCTCATGTTGCCTTATGAATATTACTTTACTTCACATATTACATTCAATGTAAAGTGATAAAATATTACTTTTATCACTTTAATAAATGTTCTGCTTTTTTTCCCCCTCTCATTATGAACCGGCAAGTATGTGGGAGGAAGCCAGTAATGAGCCACTGAAAAAAAAATAGGGACACATTGTGTTCTCGCTGTCTGGAATCATTAAATATACTTGCCTGAATCAAAGGAATAATGCGCAGCAAAAGATGTTTGTTTGTTTTGTTTTACAACTGTGCTGATGAGGCGTAAAAGCATAATGCATCGCCGTGACATAAGGTCCGCGGCGCAGACATGCCTCATTTCATTTATTGTCTTTTTATCGGTCAGAAAGGCTTTTTTCCTGCGAAGCCTCATAAGCTTTATACGACCCATGTGCTCTTCTCCCACACTTAATGGATGGCAACGGAGACAAGGTTGCGACACCATTTTGTCTGAATTGCGTCCTTGATGGAAAGTTAAACACGTGTTTCATTACCCCCGCATCACCGCCTCATCGCTGGCTTTTACAACCCGTTATATTTTACGCTTTTATAACACCGAGATGATGATTGCGTTTCATTTTCGCTTACCACGTCCCATCAAACAGCGCTGCATGGATCTGTTCCCAGAGCTGAGCAGGAGTTCTGCTTTTTTATTTTACTGTCAGAATATTATTATAATAAAATGTGCTACAGGGGAATAAATGCATGGTTTGCAAATTTTAAATGTGATATATTTTTCAGATCATATAAAACAGTCATTTGTTATTCTGCACTGGTTTATACAACTTCATGTGCCTCTTATACTTATTAAAGTTTAAGATTTCATCATTTTTATCTCTTCGTAGTTACATTTAATGTTGTGGAAAATCTGTGAAACAAGGTAGTTCATGTTCTCACTCATATTGTAGTACAGTAGAGCAGATCTAAACTGGAATTCCCTCACCAGGTCAGATTAGGAGACTAAACACTAGCTCTAGCTGCAAAAAGTCTTGACTGCCATGACAATTTAAAGCTCCATACAGAACTTTCAAGGTTTGCTCCATCAACCAAAGAACCTCAGAAGTATAATAACTTGCCTTAGTACTTTGTACAATCTTCAAATATTTAAGGTTCCTTAAAGGTTCTTCACACTTGAAATAATTTTTTTTATTGATCAGCTTGAGAAACACGTAGTTGTACAGTATGGTTGTACAGAGAACCTTTTATCACAGAGAAACAACCCAAGCATCTCGAAGAGTGTACAGTATGTAAGCCATCTTTCTAATTGGTTTTCGCTCTTCACTCTTCAAAATGCTTCCATAAGGATTCATCGCATAATTAGTGGTACTTATGGTTTGCTAAAACGGTTCTACTTGAAGCACTTTCCACTTAACAAGCACTCCATTGTAATGTTCTACATTTAAGCTACCTTAAATGCCCCCAGAGGAACAACGTCGAAAAACCTCAGAGTGAATGCAACCTGTTTTCATTCTATCTACCCTTTCCTGCATCTTTTCAAGGGTTCTTTATGGGTTCACTGGATAACTACTTCACTTTCAGATAAAAAAAAAAAACATTGTTGTAGTGTTCTACATAGAAACCTAGGTCTAGGTCTACAGTAGGTCCCTGTCTGTCGGTTGGATAGTTAAGTTTTCTTCGCCAATTAAGAGAAATTACTTGGAACACTTACAGTTTGAGGAACTCTCCGTTTTTGGATTTGTTGGAACTTTTCAGGGTTCTGCCTGCCAAAAGCACCTTTCTATGTGTTGTTCTATGCCAGGGGTCTTCAGATCCAGTCCTGGAGGACCAGTGACCAACACAGTTTGGTGATTCTTCTTCTCAAACTCAGCTGATTTAACTAATCTGTTAATTACTACTGTAGGACCAGTGGGTGTGTTTAGGTGTTGGTGAATTACAAACTGTGCTGGTCACTGTCCCTCCAGGACTGGATTTGTCCCTCTGTCCCTCCAGGACTGGATTTGGAGAACCCTGTTCTATGCGTATATATTAGCATTGTCAATCAATTATTAAAATTTTAATCTAAACATCTTATTATCTAACTCAACTGCTGCGATTATGGGAAGCCATTAGGGTCAAACTTGGTCATATGATTAATTTGCTTTAAATAATTTTTTCTTTAATTTCTAGATCAATTACGTTAATGTGTTAATACTATATTGACAGCCCATTTATAGCTTGGTTGTTGTTAACTAGCTTCATACAATGTACAAGGTGGATGGTTCTTGAGCAGGGAAAGTATATACTACAATGTAATTTTAAAGTTTCTGTTTTAAAAATAGTTTCTCCAATTAGTTAGAATGGAGATATTGAAAATATTGATTTAATTCTCCAATACATTTTGCCCATTTTCTTTCAGTGGTTTTGAAATTAAATGTATACAAATGTACCAATTAATAATTGTAATTAGCTCAAGTGTAAGAAAAATCACACGTCTAACTCAGCTTTAAATGAGAGGAAGACATGAGTCTGATTGTCGAACACCCCGATGTGTTACTGGAAGCTGAACAGATGCCGTTTGGCTATTGGCATCAAAAGCCGTCTGGAGACTCAGGGGGCATCTGCCCTGGCAACAGACATATACTGTACCAACATTTGCTCCGTTGAACTAAGTAATTGAGAGTCAGTGGGAGAGCGGGGAACAGCGCACGGCAGGATAGCACTTTCGGACAAATTGCTGCTTTAACACTCTCAGCACTGCTCTAGGGGAAGAACCCAACCATTCCCCCCACCCCAACCTGTCCCAAGTCCAGTCACCTGTCCTCTCCTTTGCCCTGTCCTCTTCTTTGCCCTCCCCTTGTCTCTTCTCTTCTTTCCCTACCCTGTCCTGAGGCACAAGGAAGTTTAGTCTGGGGTGCCCCTGGCGCACTGTGGGTGATGAAATTGAGGCCTGTGCTGGGGTAAGAGGAGCTCTATATTTGGAAAACCAGAGCAGATGGTCAAACGCCTACGATCTGAACCCCACACACACACACACACACACACACACACACACACACACACACACACACCCTTTCACCCTTTTCTGTTCTGTTAACTAAAAGGCGACATGCAGCAAAGGACAGTAGGGATGTACCCAAATTAGGAAGCATTATTCTGAATAAACGGATTATATATTTTAATTGGATATAAGGACAGATATAAATAGGAGGAGCACTGTTAATTTTTAGTTTTAATTAAGTTTAATTTAATTTTGTTTGTATTCTTAACAATGGTCATTGTCCAAAGCAAAGCAGCTTTACAGGTTCAAAAAAAACTAGTGAAATGAATAAGAAATGTGTGAGAAAATGTATTTGAATTATAATGATCAGGTCTCTGATGAACAAGCCGAGGGTGACAGTGCTGAGGGACAAACTCCCTGAGATGGCAATAGGAAGAAACCTTGAGAGGAACCAGACTGGTACTATGGTGAGGTGAAATCATACAGTTTAATGATATGAAGATTGTGCTATTATTATTTTTTTCCTCATTTTTTTATGTTCATACTGTATTTAAATTTCCATTAGCCAGTTTCCCGTTGTAGGTCTTCTGTTAAAAGTATGTGAGTGATGGACTTGTACAGTATATTTGGCACCATGGTGGCTTCATTTGAAGTTTGTAATTGATTATTGGAACTGAGGTTTGTGATATGTATCAGCTGTAAGTTGGCTGAAGCTGGTGCTGATGTGGCAGAACCCATGTCAAGTCTAAAGGTTACCTTGTTCATCCTTCTGAGTATCTCATAACAGTCAATATATTTTGAAAACAACTTTTTGCAGTCGGGTCTGTTCTGAAGATTTTGTGTTTGGTAACCAGGTTGGGATGGTGGGATCTCACCCTGTTCGAGGCATCTGTGCGCTCTATTTTCCACCCACTGCCCTTTAACTGTCCATCCACCACCAGGGACGCTGTGGGCTTTGTGCTCGATGAGACCTGGGAGAGAATTGGGCTTCTAGCCAAGGACACGGTGGGGAAGGCTAAGTAACTGAACTTACTTTGTCTTCAGGGATGCCAACTTACTTTGTCTTCAGGGATGCCAAAGTAATAATATACAGTACATGGCTATACAAGAGCGCAGCAAATTTAAATGATGTGGACAGACCAGCTAGTGGAGTGAAATATAATGACTTGGAAAATCAGTCTACAATGACCATAATCATGATTAAAATTGTTGTATTGAGTGATTTGCACAGTTGATAGTCTCTATGCGGTGGCAGACCACTTGCTTTGTTCTTACTGAAACCTTTGTTCTGGGACTCTCTACAGAAATGATTGCCAGAAGTAACTTTGGAATACTCGCCAGATGATCTGACGATCTTCTAATTGCATTCATGGGTAGCTGAGAACAACAGGGTACTTGATGTTGATGGTGACTAGGAAGGAAATTGTTTCCTGATGTGATGCACTCGACTTGGAGGGTTAGAGTGGTGTAGAGTGTGTTACTGTACCAGCTCCTATACGTCCACTATCTATGGCTCAGATAAGCACCTGGACTACTGCAGCTTGCTCCTGGCAGGTCTACTGTACCTCTGTGTGCTATTTGATCACCACGACTGCATCAGAATGCAGCTGCACAACTTGTTTTCAATCGTCCTAAATTTTCCCACACCACCCCATTACTTTGCTTCCCCCATTGGCTTCCTGTAGCTGACCGCATCAGATTTAAAGCACCGATGCTTGCCTACAAAGCCGAAAACAGACCAGACCAAATTCTCTAACACTGCTCGACTGGTCCCACCATCTCTGAAGGTGCAAGGAAGACATGCGTCAACACACTATTTTGTTTTGGCACCTACAGTACTGTAAGTGGTAGAAAGGTCCTACCTTTCCTTTAAGTACTTTCCTTTAACTACCCTCCCCATGCAGGGGTTTCACTGATGATACTCCTAGTATCAATAACCCAGTGAACCCATATAAGAATGTATTTACTGAGAGAGACTTCTGTGAGTTGCTCTGAATCTTTAAATGTAAATATTTCAATGGGATAGTGGGAACTTTTTGGGAAGGTCTTGGTCTGTGAAGCTGCCAGTCACCTCTGAGTCAGTCAGAGCTGCAAGGATTTTAAAAGAAAATGTGGCCTGAGTACTTGATCTGTAATTGAAGCATGAAAGATTAATTGTGAATGAGTTGGAAAGAACTCACTATGGGGTTCTGTGCTGAGATCATCGTAGTCAAGGTAAAGTGAGACATTTGTTGTAGTTGAACACAGTAGAAACAAAGCCTTTCCTTTCTATGTTTTTTTTTTTCCCATTTGGCAACACTTAACCTGGTTTGTTCTGGTTGCACGGGTTTGGTCTGGTCTGGTCTGATTCTGGCGTGACGCTATTATGCCCATTGTGCAGCTCTCAGTTACAAAGCAGTTGATCTGGATGAATAGCTTAGTCAGTGAGAGAGTCTAATGAAGCTAGATCATCATGGCATGCAAGTCCAGTAAACACACTATTCGAAAGCTGCCTTTCAACCCAGACTTATTCTACCCATTTCCTGCTGTTAATGTACTGAACCCCAGTTCATAGTGTGTTTGGGTTCTATTCCCTTGCACCAAGAATTGCAGTCCCAATCTCCTTTTCTTTAGAAGAACGATCGCAGACTTATTGAAAAAGTTCCATAAGATGATTATACAAGGATATCAACTTGCCACCTGTAGTCCAGATAGTCATGGGCCATGTTATAACACTGAAGAAGAAGGCCTTTGCAGAGTTCCGTTTCTCCGGATGATTTATCTGGACAGGAAATAAGTTTGTTGCGATGATCTGGTGAAGGCTTGGAAGATGACCAGAGAGGACACAGCTTTCAGCCTTGTTCATGTGTTCGCTGTGTCCATGTTGATGGCCAAGTATTCTATTAGATCAGAGGCGGATGCAGTTGCAGTTAAGCATTTTTATAAAAACATACGGTTCACACAAATCCAAAGAGAAACAGGCAGAGGTCAAGCGATGAGCAGACAATAATACGAAATGGCATTTAAAAGAAGAGAAAAACAGGAAAAGTGCAGAGATAATAAACAAAGTCTTTTTTTTTTTAAAGTTCACTGAGCTAATACTTGGCAAGGTAATGGCTCTGTGTGTGTGTTTAAATAGGTGGCATGCTAATATGGAGCAGATGTGTTTAATCAGAACTCTGAGCTCAATGTGTGCTGTAGTCAGTGGTGGCCATGTTTTAGTTCATGATGCATTGTTGGAGTTGTAGTTTGTCATAGTGTGAATCGGCTGAAGCCAGTGCTGATATGACAAAAGCTAAAGACAAAAAAAATGTCCTGATTTTATTTTGTTTTCCTTGAGTGAAATTTTGCACTAAAGGACATTAATATTATACCTGCAAATCATTAGTCACCATTTTTTCAATCAAATCTCTTGAATGTTTTGTGACGGCAAAGAGATCTGTCGCTGGGTTCTGCATAAATCCTTCAAGAAATCTCTTAAAGCTGAATACCTGAACAACCTTTAACCGAATCAACAGTGCAGAGTTAAAGTGCAGAGTTCAATGGGATTTCAAACCTCGACTGGGAGATCTTCATGATGTACTTCTGACCATCAGATGCAAACCTGATCCTGACCTTTAAAGATTCCCAAGCAGAACCCCTTTTCTTCTGAGTGTGTATGTATTACCTGGGTAAAGGGTCTGGATAAATGTTTGTTTATTGTTTTCTTATTAATACCTAGAACCTGCTGGAATTTAACATTTGTCTCTTGTTATTCGGTACACTTGTAACGCTCATTTCTTTATCCCATTCAGGGTCGCGGTGGATCCAGGGTCTGGATATGTTTTCCTCATCTGTAATGAATTTGTTGTTTTCATGCTTAGGAAAACATGCCTCCCAAACAGAGCCGGTTCTCCGGTTACGGCGTGGTCAGCGCTCTGAAACATGCCGCTCTCCACACCGCTGTTTCACGGCAGGCTCTGGTGCTCACGCTGCCTGCTGGATCCTTAAAGCCGATCAGGTTTTCAGCCAAATCACCTTGAATAATTAACCGTGGTGTTGGGGCGAGCCTGATCGGATTTCACGGGCGATTCAGATTACACATACACGAGGTGTGTGTATATATACAGTACACACACACACACACGGACACACACAGGCACCAATGTGAACATCTTGTTACGCCATTTTGCTAGTAGGACTATCAGGGGAACTGTGTATCTTGAATATTATTAGCGACTAATCAGGCAAATCCAAAAGACTGGCACGGCCGGCATAACACGGGGACGAAAATGAAATCGCCAGGTCGTGTTACACAATGCGTTACATCTCTGCTGGGAAGATGCTCACTCATGGTGTGAAATTTCACACCTGCCTCCCGCTTACCGAGCACGTGTTTGTTTTCTAACACTGAGCGGTGGATTAAAAAACACTTTAAATGGACAGTACTGAAGAGTGGGACAGTTATGTAAGCCGGGGGGCTAAAAATAATGCTTAATCGTTATATAGAATTAATAGAATAATTTATTCACGGTCCTTTACATTTGTCGTCAAGAAGAAGAGTTTTAAGTCTCCTTTCAGCATCCGCAGGTGTTATAGGCCGAGAACACACACCTTCAGCCTACCTCAGCTGTATTGTACTTATTATAAAATCTTTTTTCACCAATTCACATGTGTTTATAAAGCATATAAATATGACTTAAAGATGATTTATGAACATGTGGGTCATGTTGGCAGCAAGTATTGTTGTTGTGTTTCATTACAAAACAACAACTATAATAACAACAACAACAACAACAACAACAATAATAATAATAATAATAATAATAAAATGGAAATTACCTACACCAACAACAGGAAACTGATTAAAAGATTAATTAAGTAATTAATGTATTGATTACTTACAAATATATAGAAAGATATACAGATAGAAATAAACTGAAATCAATCCATTAATCCATTTAAATAGAGAAAAATAAATAAATATTAACCATGCATAAAATAAATAAATAAATCAATAAATCACCAGCCAACACAACAACCTAAACAACCAGAAAATAAGAGGGAAATATTAATCTCAGCAAAAGGGTAGACATTTTTTTTTTTTTGCATCACATTTATTAATAGACATTATCAAAAAGCAGCTGTACAGAAATCTAAATATAAAATCATAAGTTAATTGTGTCTCCATTGAGCAAGCCGGAGGTGAAAGTGGGGAGTTTACAAAATCCCAGATATCGTCGTACCTATACAGAGCTGATAAGAAGATTTTCATGAGTTTTTACGAGGTTTAAACAGAGAAAACGGCAGTTTAAAAAAACCGTGAAAAAAGATGTAATGAAATCCTCTGCTTACTCTGAGATCATGACATGCTGAGACAGTTTATTCTCCTGTTTTGCTCTTTCTTAGATTTAGCATTTTTCCTTTTCACAAATTACACTGTATGTTCAGTCAGACATATAAGTGTCTATAAATCTATAAATTATGTTAACGTTGAACTCACATTAATGTTGCCGTGTGCCATCTTGTGTTTTTTATTAAGCATTAAAACGTTATCAAAAACGTACCTGCTGCTTTGTGTCTAAAACGAATCCTCTGATCAGAAAACCGCACAGGCCTCCTGAGTCTCTCACGTTGTTACAGAATAAATGAATATTTATTACCAATATTAATATTAAAATTTAATACCATCTCTCAATATTAATGCAATTTTGTAATTAAATATCTGTCTTATCCTCATACTAAACTAAATCTGAATATACTGCAAATGTCGGAAATATTACAGTGTAAAGGTTTACACAGTCTTAAGTCACAAATAATGAATCCAGGTTAGTTTGTACAGATGTCCCCTTAATTATCAACGATAAATAGCCGCGGTTAAAACCGTAATCGCGATACAATGTGTTTCTAAACATGATACAAATGTGCACTTTTAACACTTTTGGACTTTTATACTTCTCGGGTATTAATTAGTCACTTTGCATGGTATTGTCATCTTTTATAGTTCTGTGAAAATATTTTCATTCCTTACTTACATAACTTACAAAATAATTGCATAATCGTTCAAACAAATCAAGTGCAGTGTCAAAAAACTTTTGAGAATGCTAATAAACAGCACTTTTTTGCAAAACTAAAGAATGATATCTAGCTAGAGAGAGAGAGAGTTTGTGTGTGTGTGTGTGTGTGTGTGTGTGTGTGTGTGTGTGTGTGCATTATTCCTGACGTCAGCCAACAGGCTCAGGTTTATAGCTTCTCCAACTTTTGCTAACAGGACACCTGATCCGCCCTGGCGTGACCTGAAGCTGCTCGTGAGTGCTGGTACATGTTTAATGCGACAGCGTGTACTTGTCTTGTTACATCCATTCCAGCGGCGTCCTGATACACATCACTGAACGCCTCGCCTCACCGCAGAAACGCACTGCTGCACCGATATTCCAGGAGTTCTCCCAGGAGCAGATTAGAGCAGAGATCAGATCATTATAACAGAGCGACACGAAGAAAACACGGCGCTCTGTTACTGTGAAACGTCAGCAGGAAGAATTACTTTTGCTTGTAGAAAAAATGAGATTTCTCTTTCACTTCGCTGCCTGTATTAAAAGTCTGGGCAACCTGTGAGGTTTTGGTGTTTAACTCCTGACCAAAGTACCAAAACAAAGTGTCAATGATAATTAAACACTACTTGTCCTAAATTATTGTGGAATAATAATAAAATAATCAACCTTAGCATGGGGTAATGGAGTTAATGTTATAACCCTTAAGTTTGCATTTATGTTTTGTTTGTTATTCTTAAATATGTGTTTGTATGAGTGGCCCTGTGAAGACCAGATTTTAGTGTTAACTGACAAAGTTTATCTTTTAACATCATATTATATTGCATTGTTACCAAACTGTATTTTATTGTATAGTATCATAGCAGATTGTATTTAAATATCATATTTTCCAGAATATTTATGTGCAGTGTTTTATTCCTCTTACATATAACATAAATGCATTTTTTATGAGTTCCTGTAGTGTATTTGCGCAATAAAACTTGACTTTTCAATTGAAATAAAAAGAAAAATGTGCAGGTAAGATAAAAAAAAGGCCTTTTTATGACACCTAAAAACAAAAGAAGCTAAAAAAAAAGATGCAAAAACACAAATACATGTAGA
>JAOVVA010000035.1:12123007-12158771 GCA_028565275.1 Leiocassis micropogon | reverse complement strand
GGGAGTTTTTCCTTGCCACTGTCGCCCTCGGCTTGCTCACCAGGGACAATCTGATCATTTTGATTCATGCACACTCACATTTCATACAGACTTAAATAATTCTTTTGATTGTGTAAAGCGGCTTTGCGACAATGACAATTGTTAAAAGCGTTATACAAATAAATTGAATTGAATTGAAATTGTACACCCTACATAATGCACTAGCTTTCCATTTCACGCTATTTGGGATTTAACCCAGGAACCCGGAAGTTAAGGAAGCTGATATTTTAAAGCGAAATAAGTGAAAATATAAAGTAAATCTGGTAAGTTTCTCAGGACTGTCCACCACCTCCATGGTTTATTCTTCTCAACTTTTGGCTACACAATACTGGGAAGAGTTTAATCCCGATTAATTACCCTAATCTGTCGCTCTCTACTCCACTGGTTAGTTAGTTCAACCAGGGGTGAAAGAAGATGTGTTGGTGGAGTAAAGTAAGTGTAAGTAAGGTTAAATAAAGAAACAAGTCATAATATGTTAATAATAAATGATGTTTGTGTAACTGTTGTATAAAAGCACTATCACACTCAAGGTCATGCTGTTGTACAGAATATCAGCATGGCTTGATCGCAACACAGCTGTGCTGATATTCAGTACAACAGCATGTCCTCGAGTGTAATATTGCTTAAGTATCATCTATTATTTTTGGAAAGCTTGAAACTGAACTAGAAAGCCATGCTCAAAGGAGTGACCAAATACCCAATGACCATCTAATAGAGATCCTGGAACATTAGACCCCGGAGAAATTGGAGAACGTGCCAGAATTACAAGCATATCAGAAACCCTCTTTGAATATGAAAGGCCATTGTGCACAAATTGCAAATAGGCACGTAAAGGAGTCTGAGAGCAATTTATTAAATATTGTCTGGTGTAATGAGACATAAATGTAACACTTTGGCATGAACTCAAAGTAATACCCAGGCTAAACCATGTACTGTACTGAGTAATATCATCCCTACCATAGAAAATGGTGGTGGCAGCACCATGCTATAAAATGTGCTTCTCGGCAGCATGTGAGAACAGGAAGACTGGTCAGAATTGATGGAGGAATAAATGCAGAGAAATACCGAGAGGTTGTTGCAGACTGGGATAACAGTTCAGATTTCAAGCATGACAACAACACAAAGCATTACAGCCAAGATAACGATGGAGACGAGTCTCTGAGGTGACCCTGTCAAAGCCCAGACGTGAACCCCAGAGAACATCTGTGGATAGAGTTGAACATGGAGGTTCTCCAGTTCTCCTCATTATAAGTGAGTTTGAAAGGATCTACCAGGAAGAACAGGGGAAGGGGAGAAAACATAAATGGAATTCATTTTACATTGAGTTTATAACACAAAAAGGAACCGACTGTAAATGATATGTTTTCAATGGCTTACAGAGAATTTTTGCAAATAGTTTTAAGATAATGCAAAACTTTATAGTGGTGATGTGTACAGAAATCTCAGCAGCACTAGCGTTTATTTTTTTGAATTCGAAATCTTACTAAACGTATCTGTGTAAACAGCTATGTGATTATTAGGCAGTGGTGTTATTGTGAGTGTCCGAGCGAGGTTACTTGCCCTCTCTTTGTGAGGCGAGCACTGTGGCTGCACCTGGTCCTCCTCCTCCTCAGGGCTAATGCCAGCCTGCTATTGTGCTCTATTCATTTCCATTCCTTTCGTTCTTGTTCTCTCTCGCTTTTTCTAGAATGCATCTGCACAGATGGGCGATGGACAGAAACACCGGGCAGCTGACCATCCAAAAACTTCCCAAAAACACTCCGGCTGCTGTGGCAACCGAGATCACAGAGGGAGACGAGTAGTGTTCACACATACCACAGTGACAGACTGGACATGCTGAGGCTTCGATTATTCTTTAGTCTTAGCAAACAAACAAAAAAAAAAAAACACTCCTCTGAACCGGCTCAGGTACTGGACTAAAAATGAGAAACAAAACAGTCCTACAGGAAGCCTGGAGAAATTTTCTTCAAGACTACATTAGATGTACAAGAAAGTCTGGCTTTTCAGGAGCAAAATATGATGAAATGATGGGGTCAATAATGCATAAAAATGCCCTTGAGCAAGGGCTTGCACCCTCAAATGCTTGGGTACACCCGGGTGTGGAGCTGGCAACCCGGGCCTGTAAAAAACTGCAACAGAAACGACAGATATTTCTCCAGAGGTGGGGAGTGCTCATTTCCCAATATGTCTGATGGCACCTGGATGGACACTTACCTTACATAAAAATAATAATAATAATCTATCCATCGAGGAACCTCTGTAGTCCAACTAGGGACCGTTAGTGGAGGCCAATGTTGACCTTCATATTTATTCCCATATTTAAGACCATGGTAGGACCTCTGGTCAACATTCACACTCATTCACACACTACTGGCAATTTGAGAATGACAATTAGTCTAATCTGCATGTCTTTGGACTGTGGGAGGAAACTGGAGAACCCAGAGGAAACCCACCAAGCATGGAGAGAATATGCAAACTCAGACCCCAAGGCAGGATTCAAATCCGGACCCTGGAGGTGCAAGGCCACAATGCTAACCAGTAAGTCACTGTGTTTCCAATAATAATAATAATAATAATAATAATAATAATAATAATAATCCCTATTTGATTCTTTAGTGTTTTCTTGTACCTGCTCGCAAAAGTTTATCAAAATATTGAACCCTGTTCTTTGGGTTATTTAAAACTACATAATTAATAAATAGCAATTGTGCAAGTTATTTTTCCATATTTATTTCATATTTCATATTTATTTAATGTAACTACAGAGAGATGTGTTAATCATGTGTTAAACTTTGATCTATAAAACAAAGCATGTTGTGCATGTATCCTGTATAGAATGTGTGGAGCTGAAAGTATAAAAATAAAGCATTTAAACAGACACACACACACACACACACACACACACACACACAAGGACATTTCTTTGTCTAAATTTGTTATATTTCCTCAGTAGAAACAGTAGTGCCTGAATTTAAGTCTGTGGACTGCTGACGTTCAGAAGTGGTTTCCCAGCACATTACTGAGATGTTAGTTAATAACAAATAAGAGTGATCTAATGTGTGTGTGTGTGTGTGTGTGTGTGTGTGTGTGTGTGTGTGTGTGTGTGTGTGTGTGTGTGTGTGTACGTTTGTTAGCCGAGACTGAGAGGTAAAGGCCGAGGTCCAGTGTAGACATGAAACAGAAAGTGTACACACTAACAGATTTATGAGGTTTCGAATGTGTGCTTCGGCGTGGACGAGACTGAGGGAAACACGGCGGGGTCACGACTGGATAAACCCACCGTACACACAGCAGGAGCGTGCAACTTACAAAAGAGCTAGTGAAAAAACGTGCTGACGTTCGGTCATCTGTAGCACGGCCAACTCCACTCCATCACAGCTGGAATTTGACCCGAACAGGTTTATTATCTCTGTTAGAGTCAGTCTGAGGATTACAGGGAAGCAGTAGAAGTAGTTAAACAGACTTGTTCCACTGAACTGGCTGGTGAATTCTCTAATCTGATTGGTCAGGGGGGATCGATTAATCTTCCAGAGCAGAATCTCTGACAGCGGTACGGCTGCAAATCGCAGGTTTATATTAATGAACTTGTAGTCCTATGATACGGTTGCTATAGTAACCGAGCTGGAACTGTACGTGTCATGATTTCTCAGCAGCATGAAAAGCTCTTTCGTTCTATTTCAGCCTTAAAAGAGAGGAAAGAGTGAAAATGGAGAAAAAACGAAACGTTTATGGCTGCTATAACATAAGTGATAACAGGAACTAACTTTCCACAACATTGGAACAACAATGGAAATATTTTTAAAGAAACGGTGCTCATTGGCAAATTGATGCATGAATACCAACCATACAGTACATTAGCACTCCTACTTGCCGCAACATCAATTTTCTAACACAAGCACAATACCCCTTCCTGTGAGGCAGGGTTTTTTTTTCTTTCATGGAAGTGTATCACGTGTAACTGGATTCATTCGTTTATTCATTCATTCATTTTTTCCTACAGCTTATCCTGTTTAGGGTCCTGCAGTGCCTGGCACAAGGCAAGGGGACACCCTGGACAAGGTTCCAACCCTTCACAGGGCACAGACACACATACACATACACATATACACCCTGTCACACTTCAGGCAATTCGGAAACACCAATCAGCCTACAATTCCCCTCCGAAACCCACCCCTCGCCCCCAGCCGGAGTTTATCCTTTCAAAAAATAACACTACCCAATATTTAATTCAGCAGAAGTAACAGATGTATTGTGTGATAACAAACTGGTGTTTGGACCAAATCAAACACTAAGTCTCTGTTGTTTCTGCTCGGAGAATAAACAGCCTACAGGCAAACCCATGTCAGAGGAACAAGGAGCAGCTGTGCCGTGAAGCTGAGCCAATCCCCGAACAGGCTTTTTCCTGAATTACTTGGACTCGGGCTCTGGATTGTGTCCTAGAGGGCATACGCTCCGCCTGTGTCCCTGAGCACTTTGATGGGGTTTTGGTGGCCTGCCCAATATGAGTCTAATCATCAGCGTTCCCAGCATTTACTGCTCTAAACCCAACCGGCAGCTCACGCTGCAAGTGACGACAACCTGTGATGAATTAAACACAACAGTCATGTAATATATCAGAAATGACAGAATAAATAAACCCGGAACTGTATCAGCATGTCTTTTCTTTACCAAGACCTTTCAGTTATATGTAAAGTGAAGTGGGCAGTTTCAGGTTTCGGTAGAGCGTTAACGTTTTTACGGGTGCCAACATTTCATTTATGTTCTCCTTGAAAATGTGATCCATTTTTTCTTAGACAAACAGTACTTTGCAAAAAGTCTTAGGCTCCATATTAATCTGTAGTACAGATTTTGTTTTATATGTTTATCATGTCTGTATTATTATGTACAAAACCATTCACTACTTGCAAGCTTAATTTAAAAATTAATGAATAAATAACATTATAGAAGAATATTTGCATGACTTTAAAGAAAGCAACATACTACATGACAGGCCAGTTTTCAGATGGAAACAAAACAAACAAAAAATGCATTTCCTGGGTTTTGCATGAAAATAGAAAGGAGCAAGTATGACAAATGTTAGTTACTGTAAATATTTCTCTTTTATTACAAAGAACTTAAAGCCTCAAGAAGTAACGCCCCTTAGATCCTCACTTTCATGTACTTATTCAAAATTTTGTTAAATATTTATGACACATTTTTATGATTGTCCAGTTGATTTAATCTTTATAAGAACAGCCCTGACTGTAATGCAGGTTGTCATTTAAAAGCTTCTTTTTATGCGTTAAAGTTTCTATAGCAACAGCTTTTTCACGTGGATGTATACCGGGGAAGCTACATACCAAGTGCCGCATAATCATTGATACTGTGATGCTTCCTGTAACATGATGTTTAACCAAAATATTTTTAAAAGGTGTTAAGTGTTTGGTACAGTATAAATCAAAGGTAAATTTTTAGCTGTTCTTTGTGACACATGAGTTTGAAAAAAATTGAGAGAGAGAGAGAGAGAGAGAGAATCAAGTCTGGTGATCTAATCTAAATGAGAACAGGAACTAACGTATAGAATAAAGTTAGTAACAGTACCCTTATACACTACTTCGGCGTGGGAACAGTGCCTCCAGTTCATCACACCGAATACTATTGTTGATTATTTTCCTATAACGCAACTACACACCACTACGAGTGTTCTATTCATTAGGAAACACATGCATGAGAACTTGTAGCCGTCCTGTCCCGCTATATGATGTAGAGGGCTGTATTTCTCCTCGTGCCCTGGTCAATGTCACTCCCTCTCCCTGGAGCGTGATATCCATGGGAACTGTGCCCCTGTTATCAGACCCCCACAAAACTCTCTGTGGCACACAGAAAGGAAATGAGGCTAAGGGGAAAAGGCATAGAGGATAGGTTCAGATGAGGGTACGAGGGGGGTGGGGGGGGGGAGGGGTAATGACAGGAAAGCGCCTATTGAACCAGCTCCGAGGCCAACGCACTGCATCACACCGAGTGTCCAAGCACTGAAACAGCTGATGCCCATCTCTCCCGGGTCAAACCCCTCAGAGCAGGGCAGCATTGTGGGAAAATGTTAGCATTCAGAAGCAATCTAAACCCAGAGCCGTGTTTAGCGCACTTTAAAAGCAAATCCCCTGCAGGGATTTTTTTTTTTCTTCTCTTTACCAGGAAAATTAAAGCGCGAGTAATTTGCCACAACAACAAAAAAAACCACCAAATATGCGTAAACTATTAAACAGGAAATGACCTCGCAATTTAGCCCAGTGTCATTATGCTTGGTATTTTCTATTTTCTTCTCCTAGATCCAGAGAAGGCAACACAAACAAGTGTGTGAGCAGACAAAACAAAGCGGGAATGTGAGGAAGCCATGACGGAAAGGGCGGCTCGGAGAAAACACCTGCTGGACAACGAGATAGAAGAAGACATCCGAGAATGACGCATGAAATAACTTCCAACGCATGGAAGCTGACGCAGTGATGGCTGATTGGGAAGAAATGAGCTGTGTCGGATAGGATTGACCGATAAACATGCGAGCGAGTGTGAGCAAAACCCCTCAACATGACAAGGTTTAGATTTTGTTGAAGCAAAATATGAAAAACTGAAATAAATGAAGTAATATGAAATAAAGTAAACAAGTAAACATATACTTTGAGATAAGTGTATTACGGACACTGGGAGGCAATGTAATGTATTATTGTAAATATATATTATTTTAAAAAAATACTAAGCTTAAATGTCTTTACAATTTGTGCATGTTTAAGACATTCTGAAGTTTTTTATTAATTACAGTCGAGGGCATAATCATTTTAAAGAATAAAGGACTTTATATAATGACCCCCTTTAAAATAATCTGAAAATAAATCTGGAAATAACCTTAAGTTAAGTTTTGATTTATCCAGCTGAATTTACTCATTGCAACTTTTAACATCCAAGTAAAAGATATAAAACCAACATGTCAGAAAAAAATGTAAGAAAATGAAAAACAGAATCACTGATTTGGGAAAGGATCACCCCTCCTATAAATGATCTATGAAATCAATCAGGTGAAGATAATCACCTTCTCAATTCCACACAAGGCTTTTCAAATCTAGACTTTGCAATCTTTGCTCGCTCTTCTTTGCAGAACTGCTTAAGTTGATTTAAATTTGATGGTGACCGTTTGTGGACGGTAGACTTCAAGTCATTCCACAGATTTTCAACAGGGTGTAAGTCTGGGCTCTGACAAGGTCATGCGAGGACATTCACCTTTTTCTCCTCCACCCACAAACCTTCTTCCCATTGATAATTTTCTTTCAGATTTTCAAGAATTTGATGGTATTTTGCCCAATCCATTTTTCCTTCTATCCTGACAAGTGCTCTAGTCCCAGTGGCAGAGAAACATTCCCATAAACAAGCAGGATATTACCCCTTCCATGTGGGAATGGTGTTATTTGGATGGTGAGCTGTATTGGATTTCCACCAGACACATCGCTTGGTGTTGTGGCCAAATAATTCATTCTTAGTCTCATCCGATCATCTGCGTTTTTGTAAAGCTTAGTCATGACTGCATGTGGTCTTTTTTGAGGAGTTGCTTTTTTTTCTTACAACCCATACAAGCCACATTTGTGGAGAATTTGTGATATTGTTCTCACACGCACACAATTACCACTCTTTCCTGCAACTGCTTCAGAGTTGCTGTTGGCCTTTTGGTAGCCTCTCTGACCAGTTTCCTCCTGGCCCTTTCATCCAGTTTAGAGCAAAGTCCTGATCCAGAGAGGGTCTGAGTTTTACAAAATACCTTCTACTTCTTAATGATAGACTTCACTGTGCCTCCAGGCAGTAATAAAACCTTAGATTTTTTTTCTATTAATATCCTGAATTGGGCATCCTTTGTCCTTTGCCACCCACAGTTGAGTGTTTACTTCTGTTGCAATACCACGGACTGAAATGTTTCAGTTTTTCATGCTGAACTAATCAAAATGTCCTGTGCTGATCACAGTTGAAAGTTGAATGGCTTTGTGTGCAATTGAGAAGATGATTAGCTAGCGTTTTGTTTTTTTTCTCACATGTTGGTGTTATTTCCCTTGGATGTTGAAACTTGCACTAAGTAAATACAGCTGGATAAAACAAAAGCTGTGTCTGTCTTCATTTCAGTCTGGAAAGCAAAAAAAAGTAATTATTTAAACATAAATAACCCTAACCCTGGGCATTCTTTTCTATACCCACTGTGTAATATGAAGTCCTTTATTTATTTTTTGAACCTGCTGGATCAAAAAGCCGTCTGCAGTCATCTGGTGTCACTTGCTTAATCTATTTCTGCTTGATTGCTTCCTAAAGATCAGGGACAAAAGACTTTTCTTGACCGCTACTTCCTTCTTTGCCCAAGAGTTTTCTGTTGGGTTTAGGTCTGGAGATGACCCAGGTCATTGCTCCAAAAACTCAGCATCATTGTCACATGACCAGTTTTTCACTAGTGTTTCAGGTAGTTAGCACAACTCTTCAACCATATAGGCTAGAACTAATTAGTGCCATCACTTGTTTTGTGCACAGGGGAAACTATAATAAACAGCATACGTTTTGCCCCCAAAAAATGAGGTCAGCTGATGACCTGAATATATTGAATGACCAGGTTTTTCCATCATTTTTTTTTTCTTCCCTGATGGTACGGCCATATATTCAAGATGGCGATGCCAGGATTCAACGGGCTCAAAAAAGAGCTTTTTTCACACATGGATTGGCCAAAACCTTTTCCCCACCGAGTCCAGACCTTAACCCCACTGAGAATCTTGTGGGATGTGCTGGAGAAGACATTACACATTGGTCCAACTCTCACATCAATACAAGATCTTGGAGGGAAATTAGAGCAACTTAAGGAAGGAAACAAATGTTGTGACTTTGCACAAGCTTATCGAAATGATGCCAAGGAAAGACAAAGGTGATCCAATAAAATATTAGGATTTAGCAGTGTGTGTGTGTGTCTGTCTTTTATGTTTTTCAGATTTTTGCAACAAATCAAAAACATGAAAAGGTTACACAATACGTCCATGATGCGGCAGACTTTCATCAATATCACGCAAAATTAACAATATTTGTAAATTGTAGAAATGACAGGTAGGATAAAATGTGTAGTTGTTCTAATAAAATGCATTTTGAATGCATATGGCAAATCACCATATTGTATTCACATTTTAATTAAGCAGGTAAAGTATAAATGTCTGCTTTCTACAAACCCTGCATGTGCCCTTTTAGTTGGTTTTACTGATTTGCAGAAAAACATTGCTCCAACTGGAGTATATTAATCAACTGTTAAGGTCAAAGTTTACCCAATTTAGTAACAGGCCAAAATTAACAAACCAATAAAAATAGCACTAGAAAAACGTATAAAAGTCAAAGCCAGTGTAAATCTTTTGTCCTCTGTTCCTTATCCTCCAGCTGTATTTTTGCAAAAAGATATGAATATGTAGTAAATAATACAGTAAAATGTGTTTCCAATGTGTTTCCTGTTGTGCTGGCCTAAATGTTGGCTTGATCTTTCATCCAGCTTTTGTGGTTTATGTAATACTTTCTTGAGCGTGTGCCAGCTGAGAGGATTTATATACAGTTTTACAGTTTATTAGTGTATTTAGAGCAAATTGCTACCAGCAAAAAAAAAGTGCAGCGTAAGCAGACGTGTACTGCACACACTCGGAGTAAACGTCAAGCTGTAAAACTGCAGATCGTGACCACAGGGGAAAAATGAATTTAAAAAAAAAACCTCTGTCCTTTTTTTGGTTGGTCAGTTTGAGTGACAATAAAGGCAATCCCTAAGCGCCGTTTGGCTGTTAAGTAATTAAAGAAAAAAAACCATTGCACTCAGGTGAAGGGTCACTTCAGAGACACAAAGCTCGGGCCGAGGGGAAATGAAGTAATGAAATTAGCTCGCGGACGCCATATTTGATTACCGTCACTTAGAATGACGCTGCTGTCTTAAGTGAAGTGCTCTTGAAGATGAAGAAGCCACTTCTTCTGACAATCATAAAGGATTTTTTTTTTTTTTTTTCCCGGATAAGAAGATGAGGGTTGAAGGTCCTGCCTGTGGGTTTTTCTACCTTGTGATGTTTATCAGCTTGGACTTCAGAGAGGGTGTAATAAAAAGCAGCCGGCTTGGATATGAACGTTTGGATGCGGTTCCTTTTGGGAGTTGTGTTTACCGTTTCTCTGCAACCGTCATTTAATTTCTGAAATGTTCTGTGTCGCATTAAGCAGAGATAAATACTTTCTTTGAAGAAATCAGGCACCGGGCCTTCTGGCTGGTAAACAAACACGTAAAAGAGACATGTGTCTGCCTCACATGGTTCGCTTCCTTTTTTCTGTCTTTTTTGGTTTTTTGGCGTCAATACTCTTACTGGTATCTTTTATTGGTCCAGGACTGCGCTCATTAATTCTCTGAAGCTCAGTCATACTTGTGATGTGGCGCTATTGCACATCGTAGAATCGTCGTAATGAACAAGCCACAGGAACGCGGCAGTGATCCCGGCGCATTTCACAACATTCGACTGCAAGAAAAGCAAATTGAATGCAAATTGGGTTCCTCTGACATATGAAGAGCAGAAACTGCAATTCAAGTAACCTGATAAATCTGAGTCACGATTACTAGAGAGTGCGAGGGGTGAAGAACCTGATCCCACAGAGCAATATGAGCAAGCAAGGCCATTACAAAAATGAACCGTGTGCACGCACAAGAGCAGGGGGGGTGTGCTGAGAAACTGTCGCTTTAGCAGTTCCCCTCAGCGAGCACTGAGACACAAGGTCTCGGTTTTAATCATCATGCTCGCAAATGATTCGGTCAACAGCTCTTAGCAAAAATGCTAAGGAGTGAGGAGTTCTTTGCTATCAAACATGCAAAATACTATGTTTCAGGATTGATTGATAATAAGCAGGAATCGTGATTTGTACCGAGGAGTACCAAAAGGCATTTATCTGTACTAATACTCAGACTGAAAAAATTTTAATCAGTGCATCCCAAGTTGAGCCATAACAGGGTGTGGAACTTTAATGAATGTGTTTGTGTGTGTGTGTGAGAGAGAGAGAGAGATGCCCAGAAGCAAATCTCCTGTCTGGTTGTGAAATCAGGAAGCAACAAGCCTCTCAAGATCAATGAGTGTAGCCGCGAGCAGGAAGAGGAGGAGCCAAAAGCCGCCCAATGACAGCGAGGCCTCGGGGAGCACTGACTGACGCAAACCAGGAAGCCACCTGATGTGACTGGGGTCAGATAAATGCAGCAGCGGCAGCCGCGGAAGAACAGGTGCTTCCTCAGAGCCTCGCTGCCTGTTTCGGCCATGACAGACCCAGTTTTTCCCAGCAGCCCCCCACCCCCATCTCCAAATACACACACACACACACACACTCACTCGCCTTCTGTATTTGTGTGTTTGTGTGTGCATTGACGGAGTAGCATCCTCAGGCAGGGCGAGACGAAGGACAGGGCACGCACGCAGGCCAGGAAACTGTTACCTCGGCTGTTTTTGTTTTCGTTCTACAGCTTTCTGTTTCCATATACAACACATATGTGACCACCGCAACGACACACTCTGACATTAAAGGGATGCCGTAACAGGTTCAGAGCCCCGATCGTGATCCTACGATAACATAAAAATTTTTTTTTAAAAACTCGTGGCTTCGGGCCATTCCGATGGACACGCTGCGAGAATCACGTTACAACAGATAGAGGTTACGGTGTGAAACACTGCAAAGTGTCAATACGTGCCAAATGCATCGCAGGATAAAACAATAGGACGATGAGAGCGGAAGGTGTGTGTGTGTGTGTGTGTGAGGGGAGAGGAAAGGTATTTCTCGGAGTCACCGCAGGGGGAGGCACGTATGCAGACCTGCTCAACTCTACGCGTACATTTGGAACTCATTAAACTCCTGACCTGAGAGCTGAGCGCGCTGAAGTGTCCTGGTTCAGAGGCTCCCCTAAGCTGAATGTGTGTGTGTGTGTGTGTGTGTACACATCCCTTAATCAACCAACAATGCCAGTGATTCCTGTTAGAATTCCATGAGTATGACGCTTTTGTGTGTGTAGTTAAAAATTAAGGCCAGGTTTTAAAAAATAATGAAAGGCGCTGTTAATAAAAAAGAGGCTTAGGGCACAAGGCGAGATATACCCTGGACAGGGTGCCAATCCATCGCAGGGCACACGCACATACACACAATACAGGCAATTTGGGAATGCCAATTAACCTAACCTACTTGTCTTTGGACTGTGGGAGGAAACCGGAGTACCCGGAGGAAAACCCACCAAGCACGGGGTGAACATGCAAACTCCATGCACACAGAGGCGGGAATCGAGCCCGGACCCCGGAGGTGCAAGGCGACAGTGCTAACCACTACACCACCGTGCCGCACATACATCCATTGTTGATTAATTTCCTATAACAACACAACACAAAATGTTTTATTGTAATGATACAGTACCAGTTCAGGCTCTTATTTGGTGTCTGTTATGGACAGAGAAGGCTTAGCGCTGCGCTTTGGTTCATTTCCAGTGCCTCGTAAACAGAGTGAACAAACCTTCCCCCTTGTCCGATCGGCTGATTCCTCGTTCGCACCGGTCGGGTCCTGCATCTCTGGGATTGTTTTGAGCTGTCCAGCGAGGAAGGAAGCCAGTGTGAGAAAGTGCCTGTTTTTTTGGAGCGGACAGGAATTGGCCTCATCGCGCGCGGTTCCTCTTTTCGCCAGCCGAAACAATGCAGTGGCGTCACACCCCTCCACTGGAGCTCGGCTTTTCACATGGAAAAATGTTCCCAGAATTCCGCTCCCAGGCTCAAAGGTAAGACTGGGAATGGAGGGAGGGAGGGAGAGAGCGAGCGAGCAAAAGAGAGGGCTGAGGGTTTGAAGAGTAAGGGAACTGAGCAATGATCACATGATTCAAGGAGTCCATGTAGCTATGGAAACACACCTCCGTTTTCCAGACTACGACCAGGAAAAGGTGCTCGACTGGGCCTGGAAACTGTACGCCAACCAGGCACGTCAGTTCATTGTTAGGAACCGTGTATGTATAAAAAAAAAAAAGATGGGGATAGCAAACACCAAGGGACCAATAATGAAACAGGTTGGTTTATATCCACACAGTGATCATTATTCATCAACTGTACTCATCACTGTTCATAACAGACTGAATGAATCATTTCATTAAAGTGGTTAGTCGTTGGAACCCAGGTTGATCAGTGATAAGTCACGGGAAATAATGTTGATCAGCAATTGCTTCCTGGAAATAATGGTTATCATTTATTGGTCAGTGGGATTAATGGTAATCCCTGATAGGTTGCTCGGAACAATGGTGATCAGTAATCAGGCCCTGGGTAAATTGGTGATCAGTGATTGGTCATTGGGAATAATGGTGATTGTTTGACTACAACAGTGATGATCAGCAACTGGGAACTGGGAGTAATAGAATCAGTTACTGGTCAGTGAGAACAATGGTTGTTAGTGATTGTTGACACTGGAAGTAATGGTACTCATTGTTCTCTGTGGGTAATTGTGTGTGGTGCAGCATTCGGCTACTAGGAATAATGGTGATTGGTCAATGGGAACAGTTGAGACTAGTGATTGGTCACTGGGAGTAACAGGGATCAGTTACTGTTCTCTGGGTGTAATTAATGGTGGTTGCTTGGGAATAAAGGTGATCAATGAGGGGTTGCTGGGAACAATGGTGAGCCGCATTTGGTCACAGAAATAATGGTAATCATTGACTGGTTCCTGGGAGTATTAGTTGTTGGTTGTGGGTATAATGGTGATCGGTAATTGGTCATTGGTGATTGTTTGAGAACAATTTTGTTCGGTGGTTAGTCAATGGGAGTATGGGGTGATCAGGGAGTGGTCACTGGGAGGAACAGTGATCACCATTGTTAACACGTATTTGAGAAAGAATTGAGATCATTATAATGGTCATTTTATTCCTATCATTATTTGATCCACAAAGCGGCAATAGAGCTGAACAAAAGGAGGAACAAATGAGGATGAGAGAAAGACAATGGAAGACGAATGCACACCGTGACTAGGTAGTTATCACAAATATTTTACCAAGAAAAGGTGTGAAAAAAGGGATTCGTTCTCTGTAAGAAGCATAACCAGGTGCCCTGAAATTATTAACTGTGACTTTTAGATTGGTTGGGTTTTATACTGTTTAATACTATAAACGTTTAGCAATGAGCGATGAGTGATAATAGCATAAAGGATCCAAGATGTGGGTATAGATAATGAAGAAATTTCTGCTACATGTAGTGGTCCAGTGGGGCAGGGTGGGATGTCTAGGACCGGATCATAAATACCCAGTCCATAACCAGATCTTTGACCAAAACAAGCTGGTGTATGGACATGACCAGGATGCGTGATAGTGATCATCTGTTGTTGTAGGGCAGGATGGGCAGGCAGATGTTAATAAGGCTGAATCACATACAGTATGATTTATGGGATGTAATATGGAGTCTATGTAGTAATATTATTTATTGCAATAAAGCTCTTAAAGTGTTTGCTTTATATCTGCACTCCATTTATCAAACGGATAATGGTTTTCGAGTTATATTGCTGACTGCTGGTGTCTAAGCTTTCCTGCTCTTAATAAGTTCTGGAAATTTTTCTTCCAGTGTGCTGGTTAATCAGCAATCTGGCCAGATTTATTGAGGCGAGACACCAATGAGAAAATCAATACTAATTCATCATACATCATATCAATCATTGGCTCAGTGCCTCTTGTGTAAGGTTACGTTTGGGACACGAATACAATACGCTTAGTGCTGGCAATGAATGCAAATGTAAAAAATAAAAGTACAAATAGTCTGGCTGGTACAGTCTAGAGCGTTTGTAATATGGTAAATGAGGACCATGAGCAAAGCTGCCCAGCGTACAATTGTATACACCAGAGAAGCTAGTCAACACCCTTCAGATTAGTGCCAATGAGAAAAGGAGCTGGAAAATAATGAAATCATCTGGCCATCTGTCCAGCATCCGCCTCGGTCCTGCAGCTATCGTAACGAGGGGCTGATGGATGAAGTCATGCTAAGCTGACCAAGCCAGTCGAGCTCCTGGTGGAGGCCTAATGAATATTGATCAACTAGTAGACACGAGTGGATGAGCATGATGGGACGAGGCCATTAGCTAACTGTCACATCAATCATGTAGCTGTTAACACGTCCGGGACCTGGCACCAAAATCTGCTCCATGGTCTCCATACTGTACATCGCTTAACGAGTTCATCATAGAATAGGGAAGTTTCTTTGTAAGGAGATGTTTTTTTTTTATGTTTACGGAAGGGTCTCTGGTGTTAGTGTTTTTGTTCAGAGTTAAAGTCGTGACTAGAAATATTTCAAGATCTTCAAGAAAAAGGATCTCGTATTTCTCATGGTGGAAAAATAAAACTAGGTGGTGTCATTATACAGAATAATAAGTAAAAACTATTTAAATCATTGTAAATTAGCAGTGTATTTGCTTTGCCAGAAAAATGCTCAAGGTCGTTGTGTCGTACAAAAACAGAAAGCCCCGCCTACCTGAGTGAACTCTCACCCAGTCTTAGTCATGATTCATTCTCCGTGAACCATTTCTACCACGTTCCATGATGATGTATTACTTTTATTCCAAAAGCCGGTTAAATTCTTTTTAAGGAAACCTCTGACATTTTTCTTTCACATCAGTGTCCTAAATGTTGATGTCTTTTATAAATGTCACTAGGTTTATGATAGGAGACAGCATCAATGCAGTACGTTGTTTTAAATACCAAAATGAAAAACAGTACCCTTTGGTCTTCGCTCGTCCTTTGGCGAATGAGGACAAATGCGTCATTTGGAACCGGAGGTTCTCGCAGTGCTGTGGCACTGATTTCACCAGCTTACTGTAAATATGCGGTAATGTGCCGTCACTGGACGCATCAAGATGCCAAAACAGACACATCAAATTCCAGCCTGTGTAGTGGTGCGTCCATTATATCTGCATGGGTTCTCTTTTTTTGGAAAAAGCCTTTAACTGTTCATTAACCCTTAGATCTTGGGAGGCACGGATCGGAGCAAGAAACAACATTAAACATTGGTCAATGGTTAAATAAAAGAACGAGAAAAAAAAACATTTTAGGGATGTCCTGCTAGTGTGACAGAAGAAGCTTCAGACATGAAACCGCTACCGGAATATGGGAATGACGTAAAAATGCGAATGTACAAAATGCTCACATGATGTATTATTATTTTTTGTTCATAGAAACAACTGGAAACAACCCTAACCCTGGGCATTTTTTTTTTTTAGCTCAGACACGTTTATATAGTGAGTTAAAATGGAATCAAATTAATTTCTATCATATTCCCCAGGGAGGTATGGGAGGCATAGTGGCTAGCACTGTGGCTTCGCACCTCCAGTGTCAAGTGTTCGATTCCCACCCTTAAAATCTCACAACATATTGTTGAGACGGAGAAACACTCGCTTGGATGTTTATTGTTTCAAAGATTCCCAAAGATTTACTTATGACCAGACATGCTAGGAAAAACCTCTGGTGTAGGATAGTACAAAGAACACTAATGGGATCTTTAGTTGTCTTGCTCAAAAAACCTTCAAAGTCTCACCAACAGAATGTTTCTCCACCAGAGAAGGTTCCTCCATGACTCTTTGGATGGTTGTTGTTCCTAAACATCCTATAGATCTACCTGCAACATTATCTGTTATGAAAACAGTCTGGTATTGGGTTCTAAATAGAACTTCTCAGGATTTGGTTTGTCATTCTAAGGGTCTAGGTAGAACCCTACAACAAAGTGATTCTCCAGGGCTCCTCCAGGATTCTTTGCATAGTAAAAGGTTTCATTGTAAAGATCTACTTGGAACTTTCCATGATTAAGAAAGAGGGTTTTACAAATAACTTTTAAGGGTTCTCCAAGACTGAGAACTGAAGAACCTTCAAGGGTTCCAGATTATAAGAGTCTATATTCTTTTTAGTTTTTTAAACTCCAGCTAGGTTTAGTTTATTTTGAAAATATCTCTATCCGTCACTGGACAACCACAATTCTACAACTCGACCCTGTTCGCCGAGACAGCCAGTGGGAGCCATGAGAGTCATTATAATATAAAATCAACACCCAGGTAATGTGCTTCTTCACTATGTAGAACTGAAGAGCTAAATCTTAGCAAAGCAGGGGGAAAACTACGTAATAAATGTCTCCGTAAGCGTACATACCACAAACCTGGGAACCCATAACACAGAAATAACTCATTAGAACCCGCCTCAGTGACAGAACCGAGAACCGTCTGTGAAGGGGTGGGGCTGTAAAGCGAATGTACTGTATGTTGAAATGTGTGAATCAGGCGATGGGCCAAGCGCCAGATCGTTCTCCAGGGTTCTGGCCGGCGAATAATGGATATAATCCCAAAATTCATTACACCCCATGCATGGACGTTTATACGGCCAGCCAGAAAGCACCATATGTTTGCTGTGTTTGGAAGAGCTTGTGTGTGTGTGTGTGTGTGTGTGTGTGTGTGTGTGCGTGTGAGAGAGTAATGATAGTGATGTTGTAACAGTAGAAGCTGATTCTCTCCACTGACATTGCTGCATAGGTTAGAAATGTAACATAGTAATCTTTTGGAGCTTTCTTCTAAAACTTATTTACTGTATTTGTTTGTTTGTTCGTTTATGAAATCATACATGTACAATTTGTTATACAGTACTTATGATAAGAAGCTCTGTTTAAAACCTTTACGTTTCTTTTTTACTAAATTTATTCTGGCTTGAGAGTAAAGGAATTTGTCCATCCAGGTATAATTTGTTTGTCTATTTGTGATTCAAATGAAATGCCCATGTTTGTTAGGCTAGAGACGGCATCCATAAAACTCCTAAGATATCTTCATCGTGTCATTTATTGTACGGAGCGTCCTCCCTGTGAACGAACTGTTTCTATAGAAACGATAACGTGTCAGAACAAACGCGTTGATATAATCCTGTGATTTGCAGCTGCACTACTGTCAGTGCTTCTGACCAATCAAAGTCGCACGCCAAGGTCTTAAACGAACAGATAACAAACAACGCGGTGTGGTCGTGCAGGATGCTTACGATGCTCACAGGGCCTGTATGTTTAAGTAGAGGGGAAAAAATCAGTCTGACGCTGAGACTTCAAATAAACAGCAAGCAGCTGTTCTCGTCCACTCCCTCCTGCGCTGGTGAGGGAGCCGAGCGACGGAGGCCAAGCGCGCGGCGGTTTGAAGTTCCTCAATAAACACCGCACATAGAGACATCAGGAAGCAGCACTCGGAGGCGAATACGGAGGGCTGGAGCGGTTGGGAATGTGAAGCTGGAAAGGAAGCTGAGTCAGAGCAGCGAGGAAACGAGGCAGGACAGCTTTAAGAGGCGCTCATCTTTCCTTACAGCACCTGGATATGATAAAGAAAAATGCAATATATATATATTTTTTTAATACAATAATCTGCAGAAATGCTTCATGCTAGATATGAAAGGTCCTGAAACCAAGAGTGATGCTGAACAAGCCATGACTCAATAACGATTAAAAGCTGCAGCTGGAGGGAGCGGGCATTTTTATGGCATGACTATCTCCTGCTCGTATTGTTGCTGTTAATGCATTAATTTCTACACAAATTTAGAAGCAAAACAGCTCGAATCATTTACACCAGACCGATGCATAACATGTAGAGCAGTTGATCAAGGAACTGGTGCATTCTGGTGCAGATGCTTTTCTGTTTACCAGCGTCAAAAAGGGTTCCCGTTACCTGCAACTAATCTGTACTTTCTTATTGATAAGGTGTGTCTACTCACACAACTCTGACCCACTCAGTGTTTAGCTTTTCTAGTATAAAGTCTATGAATACAAAAATATAATATTTTAGCATCTAAAACTTTCAACCTGGGACCAACAGCCACGCCAGATGTTTGATCTTAATTCTACCGGACCTGCCCGTGCCTACATGCATTTATTAACAGACCCGCTGCCTCGACAAATCAGATGTACTGAACAAATGAGATGTACAAGGGTTCCTAACAAACTGCCCGGCATGCCGTATCATTCTGTATCGCACGTCGTGTCACGTCTTATAATCAGGAAGAGCATCAGACGGTGCCCCTGTAAAGCGTTCACCTTGAATCCAGCCATAAACAATAAAGTGATGTCAAAGATGATCCCCGAGCCAGGAAGGTCAGAGTAAACAGGATATTGCTCACCAGCAAGCTGCATCCCATATCTAAACTCGAACAAGCGTCCTAAACCTGAACTACCGGCTAGTACTGACTACCGAACGCCTCGCTATATTTAACGTACGACTTTTATGTCTCTCTGGTGTCTCCTTAAACAGATCATAATACCATTTTATGAGAAGATCAGAATCGAGAGGAATAAATTCCTGGAGTGGTATGGACAACAAGTGTAACGTGATGATGATGATGATGATGATGATGATGATACCTATTATTAATTTTTAACCAAAAAAAAAAAGATTTAGACCTGAACAGTTGCAAAAGCACTCCCAGAACGTTCACAGAATAATGTTAGAAAGCTCTATGGACATTCTAGCTCAAACCAAACAGCGTTCTCCAAGACCTTAATGCAGTTTATTATAGAAACCTGACAACATGCGGTGAGTCCATCACTGGACGGCATGTCGTGTAAATTCGAAAAGGTACAACACAAACAACTGAGGGATAGGACTATAAAGACACACTGAGCCAGTGGACAAGTAGTCCTGCAACACAATAAACACGTCACAGCGCAACGCAGCCTAGCTGAGCAGAACAACAGGAAACTGTAACACACTGCCTGTTTTGTTTCCCATAGCAAAATCTAAAAAAAAACACATAACGCCTCACCAGATATTACAAAATGTGCTTTAAAAAAAAATCGGCGGTGTTGCGAGCTCGGGTTTTCCGGTTTCCTCCCGAAGACCTCTTGATGTAAAGGTGTGGAACTGGCATCCAATTTTTGTTTTATTCTTAAGTTAACGTTACTTTTTACTCTCACTCACTCCATTCTTTATAGCGCTTTTCCTGAACTGAGTCACAGGAGGGGCACAAGGTGGGGTACACCCTGGACGGGGCGCCAGTCCATCACAGGATACAGGCACACACACACACACACACACACACACACTGGAAGAAACTCACCAAGCACAGGTGTGCAAACTCCACATGCACAGACCAGAGGTGAGAATCGAACCCTCAACCCTGAAGATGTGAGGAGACAATGCTAAGCATTATGCTACCATGTCTCTCATTACTTTTTTAACTGTATTTAATAACTTTTATTATTTCTTTATTAAAATACTTATATATAATTAGCTTATTAAACATAAACTTTATATATACTTATAATATTATTTTTATTAATTTATTAGTTTGTTTATTTGTTATCTTTATGATTTTCTTTTTTAATCACCGTCGTACATTTATTCATATACAGGGTCGCAGGAAGCCAGGAAACCATACCAGGAAACTTCAACACCAGGCCAGGTACACCTTTGGACTGGGTGCCAGTCCATCACAGGCAATTTGGGAAAACCACTTAAAGACTAATCTGCATGTCTTTGGACTGTGGGAAACATGCAAATTCCATGCACACAGACCCGAGGTGGGAATCGAACCCAGGACACTGAAGGTTCAAGACGGTGCTAACCACTATGCCACCATGCCACTTGATGGTTTTTTTTAGTTTATTTAATGGTTGTATTTTATTTATTTATGATTTTTTTTGTTTTATCATTGTTATGATTTACTTATTTTAGTTTTATTTCTGGTTTTTACATACTTATTTATTTGATGACAATTTCTTCATGCTCCATTTTTAATGTATAAAATGTAAAGCATATGTGTGTGTGTGTGCTTCTTTATATGTACAGTATATTATAATTAGTAGTAATCCAGGGTGTTTTCCCGCCCCGAGGCTGTTGTTCCTGAGATCCACCATCACCATGAACGTGAGATAAATGACTGCATGCTTTAGAACCTGTAAAACACATTACTGTTCTCCACTGACTATCAGGATTAGAGCCTGCGATCTCCCGTGTTAAACCACACTCTTGGACGTTTGCACCACTCGGGTTCCAAGAGTAATATTTTACTCCACTGCACATATTTCCAGTCAGTCAGGGTTTGAGTAATTGCCCTAAGTACAGTGTGAGGTCTCGAGTAATCTTATTTGGCGTTGTTTGAACTGCTCTTGTATAATACACATGTACACCATAAGAGCTTTTAACGAAAGGAATGTTCGACTGTATTCTCATAGGCATGTAAAAACACCTAACACACACACACACACACTTGTTTTCCTGCTAACAAAGCCGAAACGATCAGCTATTCCTATCCTTGCGGGGACATAGAAACATGACCATACACACACACACTACACAAGCTACACCACTCCAGCCATCGGATCAGGATCGGGTGGGGTTAGTACTTGGATGACAGACGGACTGGGAACGTTACATTCTGTAAGCTTAAGACTGTAAAATACGCTTCCTGATGTCACTTCCTGTCAGTTAGGCCTAGTGTTATGGCTTAATGGTTTAATGAGAGCCAGTGAGTAGCGTGGGAACCTCGAATAAGAGGTGGGAATAAGGAACTTATTAGAGAAGGTGGAGCCTCCAGGGGACGGATCATGGAATCAACCAATCAGAGCGCAGATCCACTTTGCCCCTTGTGTGAAGTGGTTCAAACGGTCCGTGTTTAGGCACTGTGATGACTGCGGTGATATTTTGCCCATTGTCTTGGTGTGTATGAGCCTGATATCCTGCTGTGTGCAATAGTGTGTCATGGCACATTGAAGTGAATTATACCTTGAACAATAGTGCTGATAAACTAAACAGTTCCCAGGCAATGCTTGCAAAGGAAAAAAAAAAAGAAAAAGAAAAAGGATTTGGAGAGCACGGACGGAACACCCCGTTCATTTCCCTAACAAGGCCACAATAGGAAGAGAAGCAAGGCCTTCTCAGCATTGTGTTCGCTCAATTGAGGCGTCCATGCCTTCGTGATGAGTACGCAGCAGACACGGGCGGATGGACCAAGAACCTCAACAGAACATGCAACACTGTGTCATTTTGGTGTCGTACAGAAAGATGAAGCGATTAACACCAAAGCGGTGGCGGAAAATGAACAAGGCAGCACAAGCAGGTGTACAAACACAACCACGAGCTATTCAGTTTCATAAGCATTAGGTTTACATTGATTGTGAATATGTGCCGAGATTTCCCACGGCCAGTCGACATCATCATACACACCGCTCCACCTCAGGTTTCCCCACCTCCATCTGTCTCTTATAGCATGAATCACGGTGGTGAGAAATCTAAAATAAGGTCAGATTCTTCCTCTCCCCGATTCATCGACGTGCCTTTTTTTTGTTCCTTAATGAAGTCATTTTTGCTCTGAGTTGGTCTCTGGAAAAAAAAGAAAAAAACTGGTTGAGATCCAGCTCAAGGCTTACTACCTTCCAAGTTTCAAGTGACTGGAGTAGAGCCTGAACACAAGATGTATCTGATCAATGAAGATTATACTTTAATCTCTTTACAGGTGAAGTAGCGAGAAAACACCTAGCATCAATCAATTATTAACCCAAAACCCTCACACTTTAAATTTATCTCAAAGTACGCTCCGCCTGAAAGCTACACCTAAAAAAAAAAAAAAAGATTCAGAAAGGAAAAGAATCCAGCGTGACACTGAGGAGTTAAATAAACATAACCTCTTGTGATAAGTGGCCGGTGACGGAGATTAATCACCCCAGACGAGGGCCTCTCTGGCTCTTATTACAAGTGCACATGTTCCATTTTGAGACAGATATGAGAGGACAGTGACAGTCCAGGGGAGGACAAATGAAAAATCCATTAGCGAGCCCATTGGGCAAGTGATCGATCGCTCTCCTTCGACAGCATGTGTTTTGCTTGCATGTCTAGGCTAAGAAAGCATAATATAATAGAGAAGAGCAAACACTACTGTAACTGTGTAATGTGCAATATTACAGGATATTAAATCGATTAAACGCAAACAATCCGTATGCTTACTAATTAAAACCAGTAAAGTTTGCTAGCCAAGTAGATAAAGCGAAGCTAATAAACATGCTGATAAAATGTTCTAAATTTGCCAACAATAGAACACGAACAAACAATATTAGCTTGATAATACAGAATGTGTTTTTGTAAATAAAACTGTTATCCAAGTTTGTTAGCAAGCTAGCAAAGTAGCTAACAATGGAGTAACTCGCTAAAACCAGTATTTTTTGTTTGTTGGTTTGTTTCTGGCAATATATGTAAAATTAGGCCAAGATTACATAAGACTTACATTTTATTATTAAAATTATAATCTTGGTTTACTAACTGTAATAGCAAGCTATTATTAAGTTAACTATGATATATAGATTAGTATGTTTCATCAAACAAAACTTAATGTTTTTTAAGTAACTAACAGTATTTTAAGTAATTAGAAGCAATATCTAGCAAATTAGGTAAAGTTGGGACAAATGCTATTTAAAATTTGTTTATTCAGGTCTACTTGAAAGCTAGCTTACATTTAGCAGGCTATGTGAACCATATATTTAGCCTGTGCCAAAATATTACTATTATTATTATTATTATTATTATTGCTATTTAAACTGAGAAGCAGCTAAATGATTAAAACTTGTACCATATACTAGCACACTAGCTAGCATATGGTAAAACTAGACCAAGCATTATATTTTATTTTCAGATTAGCTACCTGTTAAGTTAGTTAGGTGAATGAAAATTTCAGCAAGCAGGCGAATCAGGGCAGTCATACAAGTATTCCAATGTAAATCTGTATCTGGGTGTGGCATAAATCATTCAGTCACTTATTCTCACAAGGGTACACCCTTGATACAGTGCCAACCCATAAGATGGCACAAGCACACACACTCACTCACCCAATCACACACTACGGGCTATTTGGGAAAACACAAATCAGCCTACACCACAGCTTCACAATTTTGTCCGAAACATTAACGTGAAACCTGCAGAACCATAACTCTTCTGAGTTCATAATAGATTTGAATCATTTTTAAGAAGCCATGCTCAATCTGTGCTCCAAAAAAAAAAAAAAAAAAAGGTCAAGAAGCAAAAAAGTCCTTGTCAATTTTGAGAAAGTCACACAGATGCCGGAGGCTTTTAGGAGAGAAAATAAACAGTCATGGAGCAGGGAGTGTGGGTGGGTAGATGGGTGGGTGGATGGCAACTAACAGGCCTACATAAACGCCACTTAAAGAAACATCTGCTCTTCAGGGTTAACCGAATGTCTCTGCAACGATGGGAATTTATGTACTAGTAAATAAACCATAAAATGAGTGAATCGGATAACTCATCTCCTCCTCCTCCTCCTCCACCTCCTACCTTGCCTCCACCTCCTGCCCGGGTACTCGGACATAAACACGTTGGCTGTTTGTACTTCACTCTAAAACGTAGCGCACATAAATATTTACACTTCAAACATTCATCAATGTGCCCTTATGCGCACATTTGAAAAGAAACACAATACAAAAAAGTGAAAAAGACAAAAAATAGTTGCTAATTCAAAAGCTACTCAATCCTAAAAAATAAAAAAAAAAGATGCGGTCAGCTAACCGTCAGATTTAAAAAAAATAACAGGCTTCTAAAGGTCGCTTTTGTGTAAGAATGTACTATAACATTTTGCTAGCACTACTTCCATGTTTGCTAATAATTAAATTAGTCACTAAACTGATAGCTGAACACGATTATCACAGTTAAAAGCCAGACGCAACCTACATTAAAATAGGGCAAATCTATTTTCCCAAACCGTTAACATAGGTTTACTGGCTAACAGTTTGTCTCAAATTAAGCTGTTCTTAGACTTGTTCATTTAACATCAAACTTTGCAAGCAAACTATCAGGAGGCTAAGTAAATCCGCAAGGTTTGCTTAGCAACCTAGGTACAGCGTGACTAAACATATAGTAGGCTACATGTTAAAAAATGATAAATGTCCTGGTTTAAAAATAGAATCTTTCTAACAGAAAGTAAACTTTATTATTAAACTACTGTGCACTATTAAAACTATCAGCTAGCAAACAACCTAGCTAACCAGTACAGTCTGAGCAAGGTAAAATTATTTTTATTTTTAAACCAATTACCCAAGCTAGTTAACATTAAGCTGATTATACAATCGAACTGGCTGGTGTTGGCTGGTACTGAAACTATGATCTAACCTTGCTATAAAACAGTAGGCTAAATCATTTAAAAATGTTTTTTTTTTTTAAAGGTTATACTAGTTTATGGTTTGCAGCAAGTTAGTTAACATTGGGGCAACTATGTTATAAAACTAGTTTGTGCTAGGTTGTTAAGTTGTTAGGTTTTTTTGTTGGGTCATTAGGTCCTTTGTAAGTGAGCGTAGGCAATGTTTCGATTGGTCAGCTTTCCGAGCATCCCGATCTCAATATGCCACTTTGGGACATTCCAACATATGATCGTTCTTTTTTCATCAGTGCGTCCCATTTCCCCTTGTGAGGCATGTATGGGAATAGGCTTAAGGGACTTGCCCAAGTGCTCAATCGTGAAAACCCTGAAGCGGCTGGGCTCGAATCCCCAACTGTCTGATCAGCAACCCAGAGCCTCAACTGCCCCATCCTACTGCTTGACAGTATTTGGTATTTTGGTCCGCCCATGCGCTATCTGGCACATCAAGCGATAGATACTCCCCACCCTGAAGATATATCCCCATTTCTGTGGTGGTTACTTTAGTGGTCAGGTTGCCAGCTTTACACTCATTTTGAGGATGCCAATTAGCCTAACCTGTATGGTGTTGGACTGTGGGAGGAAACCGGGGTACCTGGAGGAAGCTCACCAAGCACGGGGAGAACATGCAAATTTCAGGGACACATACCCAAGGTGGGAATTAAACTCCAACCCTGGAGATGCGAGGCGACAGTGCTAACCACTAAGCCAGTGTGCCGCCACTTAATGGAAGTCTAATTTAAAAAAGCAATCACATTTTCTAGCACGTTAGGTAGAATAAGGTTAATGATTACATTAATAGATTTTTGAAGAAAACTAGGTGAAATTAGGACATTTGTGATATTTTATTGTTGAAATTGGACCAAATATCTTATTCTGTGTTTGACCAAATCCCTTGAGAGTTGGCTGGATTACAAATACACTCTACATGATTAATGGCATTCCACAGCGAGACGAAAGCAATGCCTCTCTCGCTTATCATGACCGACTCTTTTCATTTTCAACTCGCATTCCTGTTTTTTTTCTCTCTCCTTTACATTTCAGACTGAAACTCTCTCAATGTACTCGCTGACAGAATAAAAGCGGATGTGCTAGGGGACAGAGCAGGACGCCGGAGCCTCTGCGAGTGGTTTCTCTGTAAACAGGCGGAGCTGGCCTTGTGGTTTGGACTGTTGGTGTAGCAGCACTGCTCTGTTTTCATGTCAACAAAGTGCTTTAGGCAAACGACAACACCGCTAAACATCACAGACTTTGGCACACGCCGCTCACTGACGGATGTATTTATTAAACACACAAACGTGTCTTTCCATTTCCACAAGTGTTAGCATGTTAGCCCATGACCTCGGTCTGAGGGGAAAGTGAAATACTGCAAGCCGTCGCATCCCCACACAGCTTTCAAACATTCTCACAGGGATTTTTCCCTTCAACGTTCTGTCAAACACACTCAGCTTTCTAAGGAAAAACCGGCTTGACGTTGAGTCCGAGTGTTTTCCTTAAGAGCAAAAAAGTCGCCAGGAACGTCTATAACGTTTACATCACTCGTCGTCAAAATGTATTACCTCAGAACTTTGTTTATTGGATAAAAATCTCGTCACTATTTTGATTTCCGTTCTCTTTATTTATCTGGAAATGTTTGAGTTTTCTTAAGATTAGCGGTTTGATGCGATGTGTTATTTGTGAGGTGATTAAATTACCAGAACTAAAAATCCACTGACATAGTGAGTTTGAATAATAGAAAAATATGGAGGTTATAACTAATTTTACTTAGTTTACTTATTTACTTCGTTCCTTACTTACTTACTTACTTGCTTTAGGTCAGAAGGGGATAATGGCAAACATGTAATTTGGAAAAAAAATTCCCCTAAGTGCCCTAAAATGCATTTCACAAATAGTTAAAAGCTATAATTTCTGATTTCTTATTGCATGCATAAGAACACTAGCTAAGCTAACCAGTTCAGTCTTTGTTAGCTGCATCATTAGCCAATGTCAAAATTGTAGATTTTAGCAATGATAGAAAGGTGGAAACATAACTGATTGTTTTGCTAAGTATTTTTTAATCACAACCAGTAGCCAAACATGCTAGCAAAAAGCTTCGGTGGCTAACTAGTCACAGATAACCCAGAAGCAAACATTAACATTAAGCTCTTACACTTTGTCATGTTTAAACATCAGCAGGTTTGCTAGCAAGCTAGCCGGTATTAAAGCTTGCACAGTAAAATGACACATCTGACTAAAATTTCTAGTAAAATAAGTCAAATGTTTTTTTGCATGTTTTTAGCATGTTTATTGCTAATCAGCTAGCTAACTTTATGCTAATTATGTAACTGGAGGATAAATATGGGGTAAAATGGAGGAATAACAACAATACAGTATAGATATTTTAGATCAGGACACAATGTTAGCGAATCATTTAAATAAATGAATAAATAAATAAACAAACAAAACAGCAACAAACAAAAAAAAAGGCATTCTGCTAGCATTCTTCCTCCAACAACTGGAAATCTGGAAAGCAACTGCTTTGGGAGGATGATGATGCAAGCAACATTTCAATTAATATTAGCAGCTATGTTTGCTAGCAATTCTCACTGTCATCTTCTCAGAACAGTTGCTAGCATGTGATAGAAGGATATCTAACTAGCAGGTGGGACTCAGTGAGCTACTGTAGCTAATCAGGCTAAATATTATAGGGTTCAAAACAGGAGCCTGGAATGGTATCATTAGCCCAGTTGCCATATTGTTTTATCATTTGAGCATTTAAAAGTTAGCAAGCTATCTAACATTAACAGCTAAGACCACAAGAAGGTCATGATTAGACGGCAGAATCTGGATGTTGTTGTTGTTGTTGTTTTGGGGTTTTTTTGCTTGTTTTATGTTTATACATTTGTGTGTTTTGAATCTGCATGGAAGCCTGCAAAAAAAAAAAATTGCTGCTCGTTCATCGATGAGGCGTTTAATTGTTCATCGTCAGGCAATACCATGCGGAAGAACCTGTCAACTTAGACAGAGGTGAAACTCAAGTGTGCGAGTTCATTCCAACCCACACACACACACAGAGTCTCACACACTTCCCATCAGCAGCTGTGTCTGAGAAAGCAGCACTCGTGGAACTGTTGACACACTCTCCCCAAATCTTCTAATGGCCACATCCTCCACACCCTTCGAACTCTACACACACACACACACACACGCGCACACACACACACACACACCACACACACACTTCCTACCAATCAGAGGCTGAGAATAGGAAGAAGGGAGAGGAAGCGGCCGTGCATTCACAGGCTGGGAACCAGAGGAGGTGGGGGATAAACGGAACCTGGAATTTGCAAAGGAAAAAACAACAGGCTTCCAAAAATACCTCGGACCCATCCCCACGGCAGATAAACAGAAATATTATTCCTCTGTTGCTCAGGCACATCTTCTTCCGCTCCTGCTCCCCCCCCCTTCCTCCTCCTCTTTCTCATCCTCATGACTAAACCAGGAAACAGAGAGGTGACCGCTGATTAGGAACCTTGTTAGCTTCCCATGTAATGACAGCACGAAACTCAATCAGCAGGAGCGCACACAGCTTTGGAGGACAGTTTTCCCATTCTGCATTAAATCCCATCATTTCCCTGTGGAGCTACACAGAGTGCAGTTTCCAATGAAATTAGCTCCATTTTGGGAATTACAAATTTCCATCATTGTCGTTTAATGCTGGACTGTAAGCCTCAACACACACTTAACCTAAAGGGGAGAGGGGGATGAACAGGTGTTTATTTTAACTAGCAAAGATTAGGGGTGTTCAGGTAAAACTAGGACTTGTGATAAAAAAAAAAATTCTCTTGTGAGAAGGCATAAAAGTGATTGACATTTACAGAAACTTCAAGCACAGTATAGTGATGAGACTCTTAGCCTCAGTAAAACATTTGAACGGTTAAAATGTTTTATAGCACCCCGTATGTCTGTGAAAGGCGATACTGGCCGAGGTGGATGGGAGCACACTGCACTCAATCCCGTGAATGTTCAGCGAGTGGAATGCCTGACCCAGATAACTTGTCGACAGCTTGCGGAAGAACGAGATGCATCAGTCTCATTGGCCAACACCACTTGCACATTGCAGGAGCTTAGCTGGGAGTTATTGTCACATCCGCATACAGTCCTGACCTCGCTCCAAGTCATTTCCACATGTTTAGGCCATTAAAGGAGTTCCTGGGAGGCCAGCATTTCAGACGTGAGGAACGCTGGGATAAGTGCATTAGTGTAGCAGGGGATTATAAAGAGAAATAAGGGGAGCTTTTACTTTCATAACTGTATTCTGTATTTTTGGCACGATCAAAAGTCCCGAACTTAACTTGAAAGGATGCTAACAACATTACAATAAGCAGCCAAGTTCACTAACAACATACCTACCATTGTGCTAACTTACATTACCAACTGAAAGCTGGTTGTTAGAAAGTTAACTAACACCAAGGTTTTCCAGAAAACTACGATAACCAGGTTTTCTAATCAGCCAGGTAGACTATGTTATTCGACGAGCCCATGGTATTAAAGTTGTTATCTCACATTGCTAGCAAACTAGATAACAGTATCTAAACCATTAGTTTAGGAGCCTGTGAAACTATTCACGGAAATAAACTGGGTAATATTAGGCCGCACTTAGCCCAAGTACTTGCTTTGAGTAATTAGAGGTCACAGCCATTTAGGGTCATTTCCTCTGACCTCAACTTCCTAATTGAGTTTTTTTGCTCATCTCTAACTTGACTGGTCTGAATTGTAACATTCAAATCAGCCCTTAATTGTGATTTCCATCCCGAAATGAGAATCCGTTTTGGGTTAAAGGCAGCATGTGGTGCTTTATCATGTGTGACCAGTGTTGCAGTCAAAGCCAGGACAAAACCAGGACTATGAGAGCGATGCCAAGATTGTAAAACAGGAACACAGCTCTGGCTTTTGTTCTGAGTTGGAAAATACCTTATTCATCCAAGCTGGTGGTGCGATGGCACAGCGGGTAGTAATGCTGCCTTACTGCTCCAGGGTCCTGGGTTCTGTCCTGTTACTGTCAGCGTGGAGTCTCATATGTTCCCCATGTCTGTATGGGTTTTCCTCCAGCTTCTCCAGTGTACTGATCTTCTAAAAACGTTAGAATGAGGATTTGTGACACTACTTTGTCCCTAGGGTCTTTGCGATAGACTGGTGTTACATGCATGGCGTGTTTCCGACCTTGCTCCTAGTGTTCCTGGGATAGGCCCTAGATCCAACATGGACAGGACCAGGATAGAGCAGATACAGTATGAGTGAGTGAGTGTACAGTATTTAGCTCAATTGTTCCAGTTTCCACATCCTGATTCTGGAAATATTGTCTAGCATATGCTCAGGCTAATTATTCGTCTGGTAATAATAGCTCCTGACAACAGACAGACCACTTCCTCACTTCACATGTGTGTGTAATAATGAAGGGGAAATCAAAACGCTAAAGATATCAGCAAAGCAATAATTAAAGCACAAATTACCGGTCTTCTGATATAGTAGACACATTTTATTGTTCGCTAGTGTTGAAGGTGTGGTGTGAAGTTTTTAGTGTCATAAAATATAATTGCCAGTCAGGTACTGATATGCAAATACAAGTAATTAGCATCATTCATTCAAGAACTACTTTACTATAAATGCTAGACATTAAAGATACTTCTTTAGAGATCTTATTAAATGTCTAGAGCGTTATGTTTAAAGAAGTTAAGACGTAGCATCACCAAGTGCAGTGATGTTTGATAAGTATTCATTATGTTGGTTTGTTTTTTTCAATCTGCACATTTTAAGAACCAATATTTTGAACATTTTGTCTTTTTTAGTTATTGCGGTCATAAATTACAAGAAGCAATCTGCTTGTAATATGCAAATGCGAGTTAAGCAAAAATGGCTTTCTTTAGAATGGCTTTTTTTTTTTTTTTTTGCAGACCCATCCAGTTAAGACCTATATGACTTAATGCTGAAGTAAAATTTTTTTAAGGTGACTCAGGAATTCAAGAATTCCAAATCAAGCAGTGTAAACCTGCACCAGCTGATCCGGCTGCTTCACTAATTGCTATGTTATTGTACTCCATCCGCAGTGTCCGTCAAAACCAGAAAGTTTGTCATTAATTAAGACAGTTTGACATATTTTCATTTAAACACTTGATTTCAACAAGACTATCTGTTTTGGTTAAATCAAAGTGTGTTTGCTGAGGATTTAGTCTTATTTATTCCACACGTACTCCTCTATCAAACACACGGAGGAGGCAGGAGATATGCGAGGACCAAGTATCATATCCTGTTAGAAGTGACCTCTCAGGACGTTGGCTTGTCCCAACAAACCTCCTTCATCATGATCATGATGAATCATACCAACACCGGATAAGCAGGAGGCAGAATCCTGCGAGTTCAACATAAGCTAAATCTGTGTGTAGCTAAATCTGGAAGTACATGGTGTCGAGAGAAACAGTCCCACCACGTCACGTCCGAAGGTTTGACATTTGTAATTTGATATTCGAGGCTTTTATTTCCCACACAGAGATCCTGGATACATAACACAGTGCAGTAAGCTAAGTTCTGACACTGTCATGTTTGTTGTCAGTTGAGTGACTAGCTAACAATTTAGCACTGGTGTACACAGACATGCAAGAAGTAAATAGACACCCATAGTTTACAGTAAATAATTTGGTGCCTATTTACTGTTTGCATGTACTGTATATCGACTAGTAGCATACATTCAAGCAACGGTAGCAAAAATAAGCTAACTTACAAAACATTGTGATTAGACACTAATGAATATAAAATGCATTATTCTTGCTAACAGTATATGATATAATCATATAGTATAAGCATGCACCTGCTAACAGTATATAATATAATTATATAGTCTAGTATAAGTTTATATGTGTAACAGTAAAGTTTAACAGTACATACCGGAATGTAATTATATAGCCAATTAGAAGTTTATACTTAGTAAGAGTCTATAATTATATAGCCTAATGTAAGTTTATACTTGTTAACAGTAGACAATCCAACTATAAACAGTATACATTTGAAATTATATAGCCTAGTGTAGGTTTATACTTGTTAACAGTATATATTTCAAATTATATAGCCTTATGTAAGTTTATACCTTTAATAGTATACAATGCGGTTATATAGCCTAATGTAAGTTTATACCTGTTAACGGTATACACTGAAATTATGAAAGGAGCATGTAAACATAATCTTGTAATTTGCAGCTGTAGAACCGAATACAAAAATACTAATACTAATTCATTTTATAAAGTGTTCTAATATTTATATTTCATAGTGCCTCTCATTTAAGTTAGCTAGCTTATTGTAAAAGTCTGAACTTACAGAAGTAAACTGAAAGAGTCATGCTTGAGGCCATTCGAGAAATGGGGTAGAGCCCATTGTATGGGTGTTTGTTATGTACAGTATTTAAGAACAGTTTGTGTCCTTGATTTTAGTCATGTGTTGGTTGTATTATCAAGAAATGCTTTATTGTAGTGTTTGTATTTTATCGTCATTTAAATTAATTCTGATGAGTCAAACCAGCCTAAAACCAATTCAGAATTTGCACTATAGTCCTGGCATGCACTGTTTTTGTATTTGGAAAAATAAAACGGTCCAACTGTAATCAGGTACAGCGTCCATTACTGGCCCACTGACTCTATTCTGTATCTCATCTGTCAGCATGGTGCGCTAGACACAAGTGGGGATTAGTGCAGGCTGGAGATCTTAATCCCATTATAGCAACGGCTTTACAGAAGAACGTAGCTGCTATGTGTTACTTTTGGCTGCACTCCCAACATGCTACGTACCTACTCTAACTCACGTTTTAGGCAAGAAGCTTAGACTTGTGTCAAACTGATATAAAGTTTTATATAAAATAATTGCTGGAGACTTGTGCTGGACACTTTGGACTAATTTGTTAACATGGACAAATCCTAAACTGTTTTTTTTTTCTGACTAGTTAAAGAACAGGAAGTAAATGTGGAGTAGAATTGTAGTCAAGTTGCTTATATAGTATAACCTATCCCAGATGAAAGGAGTTTGTTTTCAAGGCAGATTAGGGAAAGCTATAATACAGTCTTGCATCATGCTTTAAACCCCTTATATGGCTGCAGGTGGTTCCTCTAATCTACGTTCTCTCAGTCAGACACATGGCTTTGCTAATCAACCAGCAAGCCTGGAAGCTAAACTGGGCTACCACTGGAAGCTACCACCATGCACCCTGCTTTGATCAAGTTCACTTCCTTACACTTTTCATTCAGATTGGTCTGAGGGTCTACATTTCTAATCCAGCTGCAAATCACACACTCACAAAATCTTGTATAATTTTTCCTCATTGTATTTATTTATATTTTGCATCCAAATTTCCAGACTTTCTTGTTTGTTTAATGTAGTCTTAAGGAATAGTTTTCTAGGCTTCCTTGAAGGACTTTTTTCTCTGTCATTTTCTGTCCAGTCCCTGTGCCTGAACAGTTTTAGAGGATTTTTCTGTTTGTTTGTTAAGCCACACTATGATCTGTGAATCATTTAAGCAAAAGAAAAAAACATCTTACTTAAGGTATGAACAGGTGCAGATGATGACAGATGATCATGCCGGTGATTAGTATACTGATGATGCTCAATGCTGAGTGGTTGGAACAGACAAGAGAGGAAATGAGGCTGCTGCTGAGGCTGATACATTGTGTCTTTAGGCACTTTGCAGCCTGTCGCAGTAAAAGATTTGTTCAATTTTGTTTTTAAATAATTAATCTCAATCATTTAATTTCATTTAATACGAAGAAAAATGAGGGGAAACACACTACTACTTTTGCACACTACTATATACTTGTGTAAGCTGTTTAAATGTTGAACATATAGAGCATGGTAATAAAAACTTGCACTTTTTAGCAGTGAATTGTGCTTCTTTTTGATTGACTAGTCATTTGTTTGTTTCTTTTTGTGTAATCAATATTAAAATTCTACTTATGACATTTAAATTGCATTCTGTAGATTCGCTCAATTTGCTTTTTATTTCAATTTGCTATTTGTATTTACTATAAATTACCATCCAATTACTTTAACTTGCTTATATAGCATACATTCAATAATGTGAAACATAGTAAGCTGAAAAAAACAAACTGTAACATAACTAGAAAATATAGAAAGTTATAATAACTTTTTTTAATAGGAAAAGCATTTTTTTTTTACTTAAGTTCAGACTTTATTCGTCACATATACATTACTGCACAGTGAAATTGTTTATTTTTCACATATCCCAACTTTGTTAGTAGGCTGGGGTCCGAGTGCAAGGTCAGCCATTATACCGCACCCCTGGAGCAGACGGGGTTAAGGGCCTTTCTCAAGGGCCCCATAAAGGCAACCTGGTGGTGCTGGGGCTCGAACAGCTGACCTTCCGATCAGTAACTCAGAGCCTTAAACTTTTTTGTTGGCCATTTTATTTAACTTTTTTGTAGCTTGAAACTTAAACACTTAAAATGAAAAACTTTTTTTTTTTTAAATAAAGCTTTGTTGTTATTAATATTGACCTTGCCTAAATAGATTTATACAGTTCATAGTAACTTGATTATTTATTTTATTCAATGTTAAAATTGTTCTTACAACAGTTAAATTTAAATGTTGTACAAAATTAAAATCTGAATATGAATTGTTTATAATACAAATGACAGATGTGCTATGAATCTATAAACAATTCCTTTAATTTGTTTATATTGATTAAATTAAATAATTTGGAACACAGTAAGGAGAAAAACTAAGAACTACACAGTACATAGGATTTTTAACTAGGAGTTTTGTTTGTTTGCTTGTTTTATTTAAATTGAGTTTCAAGTTAAATGACAAACATTAAATTTTTTTCAATGTTAAACCTTAATGTTACTGTAGCTTAAGAAAAAGCAAATTAAACACTTAAAATTAAAATCTAAATTAAAAAGAAAGCTTTGTTGATATTAATTGTGACCACTGACACATTTTGATGAGTCAGTGTTTTATGGAGTGACATCAGAGTTGAAATTATCAGCGGCAGAGTACTACAGTGTTTAGTCAACACAAAGCAGAGAACATCCCTGGAAAGTTCTGAAGCAGTTTTATTTTTTGTTTTTGGTGTTGGTGGTGGAGGGGTGGCGCTGATCATGAGTAATTCCTTTCCCAAATGGGAGATGTGCGCTCATAGAGTACTGTAGGCTAACCACTGTAAAAAAAAAAAAAAAAACTAATTTTTTTTTTTTTAAAGTGAACTGCACTTATGACATTTTAAAGAGCTTCAGTAAACATTACTGATTTATTGTAGTTTTGCCTAATTATTTTTTTCAATGAGAATTGAAAGTTTTTTTTATTTTTGAAATTGAAATTTTATGTAACAATACAGTTATACATCATAGCCTTTATGACAAGATTTCTTTTAATGTTATACTTGTCTGTAATTTATGTTTACCCTTTACTCTTTTTGTTCTATTTTTATTCATCATAACCAGTGACATCTATTTTTTTATTGCATGCTGTACAATGACAATAAATAACCTATCTATCTATCTATCTATCTAT
>JAOVVA010000035.1:12109524-12119856 GCA_028565275.1 Leiocassis micropogon | reverse complement strand
ATATATATACAACATATATGTTGTGTGTGTATATATAGTTTTTTAAATAAATTTACAGGACAAATGTTCTAACCTCAACCCTAGACCCGCCCACAACCCTCACCTTAACCTTCACCTTGACCCCAACTATAACTCATCCACATGAGTCATTTACATGAACTGTTACAAATCTACAGGCTTGGAAGCAGGATGGAAAACCTTGAACAAAACATTCAGACTTATACTATATATTATCAAATACTTTCCCTTTTCCCTTTTGTTTTATTTCAACTTTTAGTTTTTATATATATACAGTATGTCAGCTTTTTTTGTCAACACTCTCACACACACACAGACACACACACAAATAAATAAATAAATAAATAAAGCTAACTTGAAAAAGATGAATATTATATTATATTATATTACATTATATTATATTATATTATATTATATTATATTATATTATATTATATTATATTACATTATACACTTGCTGAAATGTTAATATCTTTTTGCACTGTTATACTGTACATCTCTTATTCAAATTCAAATTTTATTTGTCTTATGTTCCTATAATTGTGTAAAGTGAGGCAAACTTAATTTTTCCAAGCCAGCTCTCTTTGTTGCCATATTGCCCAAATCAAGATTTGAAGTGTTTTACAGTCTGGATCAGTTTTACGTCAAACACAGCAAAGCCAGCGTGAGCAAATACAGTGTGTATGTGTAAGGAGTGTAACAGCTGGCTTATATTGGTCTGATGTACAGGATGATAGCAGAGCCGCTCACAGATCAGCCAGGACACGTTGTGGCTCAGAGATCAAATGTAGCATTAAGCCATGCGGAGCGGCCATGTTTTTAATACAGGTGTAATTCTAGTGGAGCGGGGCCATCTGCCTCGGCTGCCCAGCCTCGACCATAAAAGAGAACGTGGTGATGGATGTCAGACCGGCTGATCCGGGGTCAGCGCTTAACCATGTGCACCCGAGGAGCCGGATTATAAACCCGTATTTACGGGGTGTGTATACCAAACAGTCAAAGAGGTTGCTTTTCTTCACTCATACCCCAAACATGTGTCTTTACTTCTACTTACTGTTGAGATGTAAAACTTTTTGTTTGACATTGAATGCATGTTCATTCATTATCGCAAATAATAGAAAGTAGTAATAGTTCATAGTTAAACAAGCCCCATTTCTAACATGGCATGATTTTTGATCTTGCTAAATGCCGTAAAGTCTCCTGCGATTGCTTTTTCTGGTTCAGTGAAAGATCACGTTTTGTGCTTGAAAGGTTCCTTTCATCATCAAGTCTTAAACTTGAAGAGAGTAAATCTCAAGCGTTTTTATTCCTTATATAAAATCTAAAGAAATACATTAATTAAGAGGAAGTGTGCTAAATTCTGGTTTAGTGTGAGTGTGACAACTTTTTCCCTTGATTTCCATTTATTCTTATATTTAAATCACAGCAAATCTGAAGGTTTTCTTATTGACTTAATGACTGAACACCTTGCCTGATTTTATTCATTAAACACCTTGTTTATTGTGTGAGCGAGCTGTTTTTCTTTAGCAGTAAACAATGCTAAACTCAAAAGTGAACATGTTTCCTGGTGTAAGTTATTAAAACCTCTCAAACTGCCTAGATCAGTTCAGTTATTTCCAAGTTAAGTCCACTGGCTTAATGAATGAGGCATCAGGATTGTGGGTTCAAGTCCCATCTGGGTCACGTTATAGCTAGGATTAGTTGCTCTCCAACCAAGCCCTGCAGGAAACAGTTGGTTGGTATCATCCACAAGTCCTGTTAGCATGAACTAAGTACGTCTCCTGGCTGGTGTGAACTATGTTGTTGATCAACATGCCTTTTAATGAAAAGGCCAATAGGACTGTTGTGAATGTGGAGTCAACCAGAACATGTAAAGGGAATTTTCTGTCAGAAGCTTCTGTGGTTTCAAATCAAAGCCAACAGCATGTTTATTGAATTCAAAACGATGAAGCTTGCCTACAAAGCCAGAACCCACCTACTTCAAGCACTTATCACCCTAATTAAGATAATGTGTCAAGCTGGTGTATGTTTGTCATTTCTGCCATCCAGAAACCAACAGCGGGAGGGGGGGCGCAAACTTTTGCACCAAAATGCACATAATGGCTAGTGCTCATCAGTTCCCAAGACTGTATTGTTTGATTGGTAAATACCTATTATTCACAGGTAGGGCTGGCGATGAAATGTTTGCTTTTCAACCTCACACGCAGCTGTCCTGCCAATTTTCTATCACATCAAGTTCTTTTTTTTTGTTTTGTTTGTTTGTTTTGCATCGTGAATGCTGTTCGTTGTCAGAGGGCTTTGATAAGAAATCTCTGTTAGGGAGCGTGTCTCATCTTTTTAGGTTCAACCAACAAGAGGACGTCCAAGAATAACACAGAGGACATGCACGAAACATATGAGGCACACACCCTGACACTTTGCGAAATTCTCACTCACGTGTGTGACATTCACACATTTACAGAAAGAAAGAAAAAAAAAACAAGCACAAACCCCAGGAACCCGGTGGATCGAAGGGGGTAAATGAGGCGAGGAGGAATTCGTCTTTTCTTTTCGGGTGCGTGTCATAGACGCGGAGCAGAAACAGGCTTTCACAGAGACGCAGGAGGAGACCCCGTCTTCCCACTCTCACTGCAGGGTCATGGACCATCATGAGACATTTGTTTGAATTCACAGCTACCTCAGTTAGAGTTGTAAGACTAACGGTCTATGGTTCGGATAAATATTCTTCATGCCGTGAGCTTTACGGAGGGTTTCATTTGACTGCTTGTGTTCCAGGGTCGGATAAATGTTCACGATTCATCTCTGTGCAGGTGTAGTGCAAGGAAAGAGAGAAAGAAAGAGACCACATCTCGTCCTTGTAAATCTGTCTTCATTAAAACTCCTAATGAACGGCTGCCTCATTTAGCAGCATTGTGCTTTTATCAGCAGCGCCCACGCGACCATAAAACTCGAGTTTAAGTGCAATTGTCGCTCTCTTTATGACATTTCTGCTATAACAGAGACATATGGAGCGACGGCAGATAAGATAGGAGAGACGCTCGGCGCTGCCGCAAGCTCCGAAGTGCAAATATCAGAATATGATACCCATCTAAGCAGAGGCCTAACTCAGGCGATTGTTGTGCTGCACACACAAAAAACAAATATATTCATTTAGGGACGACCATTAAAATAATAGACATATGGTATAATGCTGTCCAAACACGCGACATGGACAATCGCTTCAGCTTCTGCTAATGCGTCCTTTTGTTCGGTGAATTTCATTTTCAGTCTCTTTGCACGAGCAGCAATTCGTAACATGATTCGCGCTTCAGGAAATGTTACCGAGTTGAGATTTGTATTCTGGATTCCTATTGGTCTGAATGATTCATTTTTTTGGGAGGCGTCCAACAAAACAGCGACTTAAAAACACGTGTCAAGGTTGTTTGTTCATTTAACACGTACAGAAGGAGTATCCGGTTTTCTAATAGCTTCAGAGGAAAATATTAAATTTGACTGTGTCTTTAACAAGTACACACACAGAGCACCTCCCAGAGCTCCCCGAATAAGTGTGTGTGTTAATGCTCCAGCTGAACTCATTTATTTTTCACACCTCTAGCTCTCTCTCTGTGTTTCACTCCTCCACCATATGTGCCATTTCAGTGTCTATGCAAATGAGCTACTGCTGAGCCACGCTGAGCCTTCAGATAATAAGAAAACAAGGGGGAGAGTATCTTCTTATATGAGGTCACATTAGAAGGAAAATCTCATCAGCTTGTTTAAACCTCGGCCTATACAAAAATGGGAATGTGTATTTTCCCCATATTATTCTTTTTTTGATTGAACACATTGGAGATCCATCTGAATGTCTAAAAATTACAAAAAAAGTGAATTTTGCATAAAAAGGTTCTTGTGAGACAAGCTTCCAACTTGAACCATTGACCATTCAAAGAACTTCAGTGAACATGCAAAAACACAAAATCTTAAAGGCTCAGGAGTCTTTGGTTTGTCGCTTTAATGCCTATAACAGAATCATTTAGGAAGGAAGACAGGAAGGAAAAAAAAAACTTTAAAACAAAAGTACAGTAAGTCCTCTACATATGAACGAGTTCAATTCCGAGAGCATGTTTGTAAGTCCAGTTTGTTCATAAGTTTAACAATGAACATTGTCTAAATACCAGCATACTAACGCAATTGTCTATATTACAGTACAGTGTTCTTTAGAATCGTGCCGATGGTTGAATGGACATCTTTTTTTCACCTCGCTCCATTCTCTCAATTATTTTCACTTTTGTCTCCTTCGTTATTGCTTGACGCTTCTTAGTACCAGCTACTCACCGCTGCTTTTACTCTCGCTTCCAGACATCCTAAGATGCACGCTGCACGCACGTGACAATGTATACCGGGGGTCTGATCTAACTTCATGTAACACATGTTCGTATCTTCGAAAGTTCGTAACTCAAATGTTCACATGTTGGGGACTGAGCATTTCTGCTCAAAATTTTCTTCACACAATAACGACTAACCAGGGAGGGCAGGGTTATCACATGGTTCCTTCAAGACACCTGAAGAACCCCAACTGCATTCTTTCACTAGAACAAAAGTGTTATCTGCTCTCTTCAACATACCTACATGAGCTCACAGATGCCTACGATTAGCTAGTGTCACTCTGATTGACGCGGGATGTCATGGTATGCCCCTCCCACCCAGACAGCCTGACCACGAATAAATGTGGCGTCATCAAAATAAAGACACAATATCAATTATGGAAAGCTTTGTGTGTTTGTAATCACAAATCCAGCATCCAGGATTTAAAAAATTATTTTTCAATGCAGTTTCAGGAGCTGGAGTTGTGTGTATCCCATAATAAGTTGCGTCCTTTGTGTCTAATTTCTGTTACACCAGTCGACATCATAGGCACTGAATCACATCGGCGGATCAGACTGGAACATCTGCTGCTTTATCTGCTGCAGCATTTACAGTTTCACAAACATCTTTAACAGCAGAATTATTCAAAAATTCATATTGTGTGTGTGTGTGTGTGTGTGTGTGTGAGTGTTGTTTTTGTCTAGCTGAGCTTTCTGACCCCCTCCATCTCTTTCTGCTTCCTACTTGTGTAGGTTTTGTGTGTGTGTGTGTGTGTGTGCGTGTGTGCGTGTGTGTGTGTTTGGGCACAGTGATTTACACACAGGCTTTAGATCACACTATAGCTGTGTGTGGGTGGTAAAGGTTACAATGGTCTGAGGTTAACGTCCATTACGTGGCAGCGATCGAGAAAATCACGTAGGCTGTATGTATTAATAAATACTTTATTTATTTATTTAGTACGAATAAGCGGTACAGCTGCACAGAGCACGAGGAAACATTTCCCTTCTGTGGCATACATAAAACAAGAAGCATATTTGGCATGGTGTATAAGCTAACTTTCTCACGCATGTATTATAAAAATTTTAAAAAAAAACATATCCAGATGTTTTACTGATTATTTATAATTACACACATTGTGCCGGACTGTCAGTGTGTAACAAATACATTTGTAAAAGTTCAGATGCATTCAGAAACATGGGAAATTTATTTGTTAGCAATCAGGCCTAAAATATTTAACCTTTTATGACTTTGAATTAAAAAATATTTCAAAGTTTTGTCAGTTAAACATATTGTGTATTTTTTGTTTTATTTGTTTCTTTCTTTCTTTTTTTAATTTTTTTGTGTTTTCAGTTTTTTTGTTTTGTTTCATTTTGTTTGGGTTTTTTTTATTAGTTTGATTTTATTTCTGTTTTTTGTTGTTTTGTTTTGCTTTTTGTGTTTTTTAATGTTTGTTTTTTGTTTGGTTTTTGATTTAGATTAGTTTGGGGTTTTTGTTTTTTGTTGTTGTTGTTTGTTTTGGGCTTTGTGTTGTTTAGGGTTTATTGTAGAGCATTTGTAAAGATAAACCAGAGACACACTTCTTTCTACAGAGCAAAAGAAACCTAGTTTATATAGAAATTACAGTGACCTAAAGATCATTTACATTTTGTATTGTATCTAAAACCCGACATGCATTTTGTTTATTTTATAGTTTTAACCTGGTTGAAATCTATACCCTGTGTCGGCAGATGAAGACAGAGGGACAGTGAAAGTGAGCTCGAATGTCAGCGCTGACCACAAAGCAATTAGAGCATCTTTTATAAGCACTCGTGCCACCTGTGCCTGCTCACCTGCTCCCTCGCCTGCTCACCTGCCCTCCCTTCTGCTCACCTGCCCTCGTAAGCCACCCCCCTGCCCTCCCTCCGCTCACTTGCCCACCCTACCGCCTGCTCAGCTTTGCTACTTATTTCTTTCTCTCTTAATACCTGCTTTTGTCTTTCCTTAACTTTTTCTTTTATTTTTTTCTTTCTCTAAATATATTAAGTTTCATAATTATTTAGTTATTTTTATTGTAGTGGCTTTAATGTACATATTTAGTTGTCGTTATTTAGAGGTTGGGTTTTACTCTAGTTATTTTATTGTACTTATTTTGTTTTGTTGTTTAGTTTTAGTTATTTTACTGTACTTATGCTAATATACATATTTAGTTGTGGTTATTTTGTTGTAGTTGTTTTACTGTAAGTACTTTTAATGTACATATTTAGTTGTAGTTATATTAATGCACATATTTAATTGTAGCTGTTTTGCTGTAAATATTTAGTTGTGTTTTAATATAGTTACTTTATTGTATTCATTTTGTTGTACTTGTTTTGCTGTAGTTATTTTATTATATTTACATTAATGTACATATTTAGCTGTAGTTTCTGGAATTTTCCTTCTGTATCAATAAAGTATCTATTCCATTCATCTATCGAGATGTTTTGCAGTGCATATTTATTTCTCATATTAGTTGTTGTGATTTTCCTGAAGTTACTTTATTGTTCTTACTTAGTTATAGTTTTGTAGTTATTTGGCTATAGTATTTTACTATAAGTATTTAGTAGTAGTTATTTTATTGTAGCAATTTAGTTGTTATTATTTGACTGTACACATTAAAATGCAGTTGTAGTTATTTTATTGAAGTGATTTGGTTGTATTCACTGTTTGTTTTTGTTTTTTTTATTGTAGTTATTTAATTATTAGTTTTTGATTTGTTCTTATTTAGTCAAACATTTGTTGCATTAATTTTGTGGTGTTTATTTTATTGTAATTAAACTGGGCTGACCCTCACCGTGTTGCTTTCCAATCCTTCAGACTAATGTCTGGTCATTCTACTGTTTATCATCACCACAGCACTGGTTACTGCCATGAATATAATCCAATTATATGAATATTAAACACTTTAGGCAAATATATATATGATTCTTAGTATTTGCATAAGTACATTATTGAGCCGATATTGCAGATTTTTATTTTTGAATCTTTCATTTAGAAACGAATTCACTGATTATAATTAACAATCACCTTAACATGTTTGCTGCAGTTATTAAGCCATATGGTGGTGTGGAATTGCAGGCATTTTTTACATGACTGACCAGTGCACCTTTGGGGAATGAATACATCAAACTGTAACAAAAGCACCAAGAACAACAACAAACTGTTTGACTTTGAGAAAGCGTGAACCTATGCAGTGTAAACAGGTTTGACCTTACAGCAAGGTGAAAATATAATCCAGTGCTGGAGAAGGTGTGTCTAATGTCACGGCCTGAGCAGGGGGTCCTGGACCAATATTGCCTTACAGCTACTGTATGAGTAGAGCCTAATCCATTACCAGTGCAAAAACTATAACAATAAAAATAAAAAAATAAAGAAAAAGCAATAAATCTTGCATGAATATCTTGCTGTGGTATAACTGAGTTATATCCAGTTAATCATCATGACTCTTACTGGAATGACGGCAGTTGTGCATTTAAATGAGTGCTCATTACCATACAGCTGAAGTGTTATCTGAGCCCCATCACTGGCGCTCGCTCGAGACCCGCATGAAAGCGGCACGCGAGCCACTTAGCGCTAAACGACACGTGCCGCTATCATCTCCATCAGTGGACTGAGAATCACAGCTCGTTTTTTTTTTTTTTTTTTTATTTTAACCCCGACCATTTTCATTTCATTACTTTACCAATAACGGTTCATGCACAATTTAGAACATGATTATAGCCAAATGATTGTGTAATAGTAGGCTGTTATTGTGGACTACGTACACAGTGATGCTCTGAAGATGTTGATCAGTTTTCTATAACAGCAGTGCTGACAGTAGTGCAAATACAAATCACAGGTTTTTATTAACGTGCTTATCGTTTCTATAGTAACAGCTCATTCACAGGGACTTGTACAGCAGATGCTCCATGTAAACAGCTTGTCTTTTTTTAAAGGGTGTAGTTGCTGATAAGTTTATTGTTGATTTACCAGGCCCCCGGTGTCACTGTAACGTCTGTCATCTTTACGACAGATGAGTTTATGCTTTGAGGTTTCTCGGTAACATGACAACATGCATCTTTTTCTTTCTTTGTCTTATTGTCTTCAAGGGATAAAAGAGAGGCTGGTGAGGAAACAACGCTTTATAGCTGCTGTAGCATCAGTGAGAACTGGTACTAACTCGTTTCACATGCATCTCACAATATTAATATAAATGTAGAGCTATAAATAAATTAAGGAATAGGCAAGCAGATATGCTGTAAGAACAATAAAATGGTTATTTAAAAAAATATATTAAATTGCATGCAAACTGCAGTTTTGTTATTATAGCAACAGTTTAGATGTTTTGAGGGTATTTATAATTAACTATTAATTATAATTGTTAAATGTATGTCATATTTCTTTAAGGAAAGAAAAATTTAACTATTTGTAAAATCTGTTTGTAAATTCCAGTGAAACTAAACACTTCATGCATGTGCTAGTTTAGGAAAATAATCAACATAAGGCATGCAGGACAAGTAGCAGCTTAATATTAATCCATTGTACTATACTACACTATGTTATGTTATGCTATGCTGTGATATACAGTACTATATTATAGTCTATTGTTCTATACTGTATGATACTATACTGCCCTATACTACACTGTATTCTAATGTGCTATACTTCACTATATTATACTGTGCTATACTGTACTGTACTATTCTACTATATGTCAAACTCCACCATATTATACTACACTGTACTGTACTGTGCTTATACTACACTATACTATATGATACTATACTACACTATTGTACTATACTGTATTATAATATGCAATACTGTATAGTACTGTACTATATGATTACACTATACTATACTACACTGTACATTACTACACTTTACTATACTGTGCTTTACCACACTATACTGTACTGTACTATACTATACAATATGGGACTGTTCTATACTACACTATGCTACACTGTGTTATACTGTACTATACTATACTATCCTGCGTACTGTACTGTGCTACACTGTACTATACAACACTGCACTATTACTGTGATATTCTATACTCTGTACTTCTATATTAGTGTGTGCTATACTATACCACATTGAGCTATTTTATTATGTATTATTTGATACTATATTATGGCATTTTGTTTTATTCAGTACTATAGTACTCTATTTTATTCTGTGGTATGCTGTTTTATAGTCTTTCCTGTAATATGCTATTCTATCCTCTAGTGTGTTCATCTATGCTATATTGTTTTATACTGTACTTTACTATACTATACAGCACTGTTCTATCCTACACTATGCTATGTTGTGTTATACTGTACTTTACTATACTACACTGTACATTACTACGCTGTACTATACTAAGCTTTACCACACTAAACTATACTGTTATACTGTACTATACTGTACTATACTGTACTATACTATACCATACCATTCCATATTATATTACATTATACTGTGTACTGTACTGTGCTGTGCTATACTGTACTATACTATACTATACTATACTGTACAGTGCTATACTATACTATACCATACCATACTATACCATTCCATATTATATTACATTATACTGTGTACTATACTGTACAGTGCTATACTGTACTATACTATACTATACTATACTGTACTGTACAGTGCTATACTATACTATACTATACCATGCCATACTATACCATTCCATATTATATTACATTATACTGTGTACTATACTGTACAGTGCTATACTGTACTATACTATACTATACTGTACAGTGCTATACTGTACTATACTGTACTATACCATACCATACTATACCATACCATATTATATTACATTATACTGTGTACTATACTGTACAGTGCTATACTATACTATACTGTACTATACTATACTATACTGTACTATACTATACCATACTATACCATTCCATATTATATTACATTATACTGTGTACTATACTGTACAGTGCTATACTGTACTATACT
>JAOVVA010000035.1:12086429-12106498 GCA_028565275.1 Leiocassis micropogon | reverse complement strand
CTATACCATACCATACTATACCATTCCATATTATATTACATTATACTGTGTACTATACTGTACAGTGCTATACTGTATATACTATACTATACTGTACAGTGCTATACTATACTATACTATACTATACTATACTATACTATACTATACAGGAAGGGCATCCGGCATAATATCCGTGCCAAGTTGTTGCCTGGATCAGTTGGTTCTCTGTCGCGACCCCTCAACAGGAGATGCCAAAAGACTAACAACAACAAAAACACCCATACTATACTATACTGGGACATGTTACTGTGTATGTCAGTCCGCTTGTCTGTGTTCACCACATACATTTCCAATTTCAGCAGTAGTAACTACACCACACTACTATTGTACTAAACTTCGCACTGCCTGCACACAACACTCTATACAGCTGTGCCTTCTCCTGAGGAGTATTTAAATTTTTGGAGCAAAAATAACAATATATTTTTGCGCAATATTGTGTCTGAAATGTCATTTACTCAATGATAGCTTCTTGTTTATACAACTGTTGTATTAAAGCAATATCACACACCTGAGATTTGGCTGTAGGGACTATGAGAAATCACAGCTGTGCTAACGTTCAGTACAACCGCATGATTACGAGTGTGATATTGCTTTTAAATGAAGTGTGCATTCAGTGAAAAAGGAAAGTTGCGTTGTGACCCTGTATTTATCATCTGCAAATGAAGCAGTCATCCGTGCACATGACTGGAAAATGTAGTGACTCAGGTTAGTGTTTATTTATTTCCTCTCACCACAGAAATATCAGCAGGTTGTGGTGAACACGACTTATAAAGTATCTAGCCCAAATTCAATACTTAAATATGACATCATAATAATACAGTAAGAGAGAGGTCCAGTTAGCCTGTTAGCCCAAAAAAATCAACCAGTGATAAACATAAGAGTGGCACGTCAAGCCAAAAAATGTTATGTCGTCGAGAAACTGTTAAAATTACAGCTTTATCTTTGACTGTTATAAATAATCATAATTGTTAAATAAACATCTCCTTACACTAACGGTACTATATCCATGATTTGTTTTTATCTGTTTAAGTGAATTGTCCACTGTACACATCCCTGTGAAGGAGCTGTCACTCTAGGAATATACAGTAGAAATATTACGAAGCATGCATTAATTTAAACCTGCTGTGTGAAGTTGCACTGCTGTCAGGGCTACAGTTAAATAAAACTAAACATCTTCTGACCAATCAGAAATCAGAAGAATTCAGTCTTGGTAAAAGACTATTTAAAAGATGTGTGTACTGTTTTTTTTTTTTTTATTATTATTATTTATTTATTTATTTATTTTCTGTAAATCCTTTTCATAATTAAACTTGAGACAAAACGTAAAAATGCTGAAATATTATCAATTAGCAAAAAAAAAAAACAAATAAAAACCTACTCCTTTAATCTGATCTACAGTTTTAGAAAAGAGCTTCCTTATAAGCATTCCTATAGCTTCCTGAAAAGGCAACCCTGAACCTTTAATTGTTCCTCAAAGAGGCCTTAAGGGCTCTGGGGTTGATATTTTTTCTAAGAGTGTCATCATACATGCTTTGTTTATGTTTTTGTGTAATTTTAGGAGGAAAATTGGTTAGACTACTCAGTAGCACTTCTGAAGAGGAAACACTGCTGCTGTGATATAGATTTTAAAAAAAAAACGTTTTCCCAAAACATGCAGCTAAAGAACCCTAAAGGATCTAGATTTGTCTTCATTGTTTCATTTATTGCTGTTGATTAATGCCTCTTTGATGTGCTTTATAAGTTCAAGGAACAAAGGGTTCATCAAGAGTGTTTTGAAAAGTACTGGGAACGCTCTCTACATGGAAAACCACCTGGAACTATTAAAGAACACTTAAGCTTTCTATGTATCCTTTCTACATTTTTTTTTTTTTTACCCCAGAGGCATTTCACACACTGTACATTAGTTTATTAAATGTACTTTTAATGACGTAGGGTTCTACAACGAAGCTGTTACAGTGCTACAGAGCTTAACCCTTCCCTAAGAGCAAGATGTTTAATCAAAAAAATTGAGAAAAAAAAGGGAAGAAGAATAAGAAGAAACCATCCATTCTCTATACTTATTATCCCGTGTAGGGTTGCAAACAGGCCTGGAGCCTACCCCAGGGCACAAGGTGGCGTACACCCTGGATTGGATGCCAACTGATTGCGACACTCATACACGCACGCACAAACACACACACACACACACAAATAACAATCTGGCTTAGAGGTTTGCACTGTCGCCATGCACCTCCAGGTTCCTGGTTCGATTCCCGCCTTGGGGTCTGTGTGCTCCCTGGTGTTTGCTGGTGGGTTTCCTCCCACAGTCCAAAGACATGCAGATTAAACTAACTGATGTTCCCAAATTGCCTGTAGTGTGTTTGAGAGAGACAGAGAGAGAGAGAGAGAGAGTGTGTGTGTGTGTGTGTGTGTGTGCCCTGACTCGTGCCCGAAGTCTCCCGGGATAGGCTCCAGGCCCCCCATGACCCTGTCTAAAGTATACAGTATAAAGCATGAGTGAGTGAGACCAATTAGCCTAACCTCCATGCCTTTGGACTGTGGGAGGAAACCGGAGTACCTGAAGGAAACCCATGGAGAGAACATGCAAACTCCATGCAGAAACACAGACCGTGAGGCCGGAATCGAATCCGGACCCTGGAGATGCGAGGCGACAGTGCTAACTGCTAAACCACTGCAGCCAACATTATTATTATTATTAATAATAATAATAATAATAATAATAATAATAAAGAACATTATAATTATTATTATTAATAATAATAATAATAAAAGTAAGCATTAATCCTGGAGCATTTAGTCAGATTGTAAACTCAAGCAATAAAAGATAAAGAACATGAAAAAACTAATTATTATTATTATTATTATTATTATTATTGTGATTATTACTATTTAACGCACCATTAGCAGGGCAGTGTGCTGTCTGCTCCAGTAGCCCACATGTGCACATCATTGTTGTTGGAGCGAGTGGGCGTGGCCTAAGGAATGGAGAGGAGGGGGGCTGAGTAAGTGGGCGGGTCTAAAGATGGACAGTTTATGTAATGAGCAGCGCGGACACGAAAGCCCGTATAAATAGCGCCGCGCGCCTCAACTCACACTTCATTCAGGAGACTTAAGGAGAGACGCGTTAGGAGACCCGCGCTGTTACAGCACCCTGACGCGCACAGTCGCATTCACCAACACACACACACACACACACTCTGTCTCTCTCTCTCTCTATATATATATATATATATACACCCCGAGGCAACACTATCTCTCTGCCACACACACACACACACACACACACACACACACTGTGGAATAGTGAACATGCAAGGACGGGACGGATAATCAGACTGGACCCCGCGCTTCACCTTCACCTTGTGGATAACCTGGAGACCTGAACGCGCCTTTTGCGCACGGAAGGAGAGCGGCGACGCGCACAGGAATATACTCCCTTCTTCACCTTGTACTTTTATCTGCTTTATTTATTTAAAAAAAAAAAAACAGATATTTTTACAATTTTTGAAGCCTTCTTCCTTCCACTTTGGAATAGGAGCTTTTGGTATTTTTGGTGTTTTTTGGGGGTAAGAGAGAGAGATATATATATATATATATCACTGCGGGTGTCCCAGCTGCCCCGCCACAGCATTTTTTTGGGGGCAAAATATAAAGGATGGCAGCTTGGTTCACTTTTTTGATCCCATGCTTCAGTGCGCTCCTAACGCAGGTAAATAAACCACCATCATCTTCATCATCATCATAATCATCAGCATTATTATTATTATTATTATTATCTTCATCATCATTAGTTCCAGTTATGAGTGATGATGAACCAGAACCTCAATAATAATAATAATAATAATTTTAGCATGTGAAAGATGATGCCTTCTTGATAAACAGACTTACTGCATGAAAACACACAAAGCTGCATCTTTTCCAAATTCCTTCATTCTTCATTGTGAGCTTATTTATTTCTTGCATAAACATGAAGACAGAACATTAACTGCTCAGTTTAAACAAAAAAAGCAATAAATTAGCTAAGTGTATCAAGTTTCAAAACAGGACTAGTGTGTGTGTGTGTGTGTGTGTGCTATAATAAAAAAAGAATGACCTTTCAAATAAATGTTATATTAACAAATGATCTGATCATCTTTTTAAAAGTTTATCTAGTGTTTCATAAATGATAGAAAGTAACAGTTTTTTGTTTTTTGTTTTTTTTGCTGATCTGATCAGGAGAGGTGTGTGTGTGTGTTTATGTGTGTGTGTGGTCTCATCAATTAGCCAGTGTTAGACAGAACTGTACTACGCTACTGCACAAAGTTTTCCTCTCCTTTGCCTTTGTTGCTCAGTGGCGAAGTTTAAAGGACAGACAGTTCGAACCTTAAGCTTTCAAACCTACATCCGCACGTCACACCTTCAACCTTCTGAAACTGGACCTGCATCCTAATGCATCTTTGCTCTCTGAATGTGTATACACGTAGATATCCGGATCTGGTGTTTTCGAGCTCGAGCTCCACGAGTTCAAGAATTTTAAAGGTCTGCTGGCGAGCGGAACCTCATGCAGGCCGGATTGCAGGACTTTTTTCCGCGTTTGCCTCAAGAACTACCAGGTGTCCGTAACTCCAGGGAACTGCGTCTTCGGCAGTGCTGTCACCCCTGTGCTGGGATCCAATTCGTTCAGGACGGAAGGAGGACACTTGAGCACACCCATACGCCTGCCTATCATTGGATGGCCGGTAAGAAGAGATATGATAAAAAAATAATAATAATAATAATGCATGATCCAGGCGTCTTACCTAAAGCAGAAAGTTAGCGTGTTTGTGTGAGATCATTGCACAGAAATTAAAGCTGCAACATGTAAGAGTACTGTGCAGAACTTTACACCTGCATGAACTTCTAGCACTCATGTCTACTCGTACATCATGTCCATACACATGAAGGATGAGTTTATATACTCTTCATGGTTGTAAGTAGAGTTAAATTAAATACATTTTTTTCTTCTCCTCAGGGATCATTTTCTTTGATTATTGAGGCCTGGTATTCACCCTTGGAGGATCCACCTGTAGGTAAGTACCTCCACTTTTATCCACTAGAGGGCGACACTATTGTACACACCAGTGCTTGTAATGAACTAGGCAAAGCATTGTCATTTTTTTTTGTTAATATAAATCATGTGAACTTGTATGCCTTATGCATAATTGTAATCTAAAATGCATTTCTGCTGTTAAAATAAAGAGGGCAAAAAACAGTGTTTTTTTTTTTAAGCACACGTACAACCGTGGAACTGCGTTTTCCTCTCGCTTCAAAAACACCTTCTCATTCTCATACTCGAACACAATTGGACTTCCTTTGGTTTATTTTTGGCGTGGGAAAGCGCAGTGGGCTTTGGTGAGAATACTCGACGCTTGCCAAAACCATCCGACTGCACTTTCCTGTATTTTACACCTTTCTGTGTCCCGCCCTTTGGAACGGGATAATAGCATGGGAATGTTTTTCGGTCGACTTAAAGGAAAAAGGAAATTCGTTTTTTTTTTTCTTTTTTCTCTCGTTCTTTTTTCAATTCCTTTGCATTAGAATGGTGGCTTAACAGTTAAGGCTTTGATCAGAAGGTTAGTGGCACTGCAAAACACTGCAAACTGCCACTGTTGGGCCCTTGAGCGAGGCCCTTAAAGTATATTACTTATATTCACAGATTGACCTAAATGTTTTTTCTTTTTTCTTTTTTTGTTCTTTGTTCCTCCACAGACTCAAACAACCCCGACTTACAGATTAGTTCTTTTGCCATCCAAAGACAGCTGGAAGTAGGGGCTGAGTGGTCTCAGGATGTCCAAAGCAGTCAGCAGACGGAGCTAAGGTATTCTTACCGGTTCATCTGCAATGAAAATTACTACGGAGACACTTGTTCCAAAATATGCACGCCCAGGGACGACCGTTTTGGCCACTACACCTGCAACCCAGACGGGCAGTTGTCCTGTCTCCCCGGCTGGAAGGGGAGATACTGCGAAGAACGTAAGCAACCAGAGATCACCATTCACTGGCCTTTAGGAGACTGAAGGGTCTGCTTTAGTGCTTCACCTTGACAGAAAAAAAATAATAAAATAAAAATCAGCAGTGTGCTTTCTCAGGTGCACGCGGGGCCTCGGGTTTAATTGGCCAACCAACTCGTAAGCTCTGAACGTTTAAAGAAGAAATTCAGATGTGATCCAGGCACTCGGATCTGTCGCTCTGTAGAGTTCATTTTAAACCATCGTCCTGCACCTGAACCTTATTCTGATTGAGGTGTTCTGTAGTAGCCGGACCTTATTCGATCCAGATGGCTTTAGATGAAACTCTGCACGGCGATAAATCCACGAGGCTTTGCATGCATTTGCTTTTCTCCCCCAGTGTTCAGTTCAGGACAATTTCTCAATCATTTAAGGAAATAAAACCCATCGTAACGCTGCGAGATATTTGTAAATAGGCTGGGTTTGACGTATCCAGCAAGCTCTTAAACTTTTTACTGCTGACCTTTCGTAAATTTATCATTAGAGTTGGGTTGGCATTATTTATAGGTTGCTTGTTTTTGTGTTAATGCATTAGGGTTAAACCTATAACCATAACTCAGCGTAGTCATTAAAAATAATAGCGTTGATAGTGGTGGCTTGGGACCATAACGAGTGTAGACTTTCAAAATAAAAAGAGCGTCTTACCTTTGGGGACTGTTGTTATAGTGTACCTTATATAATAAAATATAATTACCATAGATATAATCTTTTTCGAGTAAAGCGCTAGGGTAAAGGTGACATTATGTACACCACGGGGACAAGGAATATTTCGAATGGTTTAGTCCTCGAGAATAAACTTTGAGAAGCCTGGGTGGATTTTTAACCAAAATCTGGCAACCCTGCTGGAAACACATCCAATATGTCAAGCCAGCTGCTTTCTCTAGCAGTCTGAGTAGCCGTCATTATGGCTAATGCCATTACTGAGAGCCCCATGCGGTTTACTTTGCCAAATGCTCAGACTTTGGATCTGGTTTCGGTTCTGGTTTTTGTGCCTCTCCTGCATTTTGTCCTACTGCAGCATGGAATTATATAACCTCATGAAACATTACAGCAATAAAGTACAGTCTACTTTATTACCTGGAAATGATCAGTATACAAATGTAGGTCACTATGGATCAGAAGATGCTTAGGATAAATCACTTTAGATCTGAAATTCTTTATCATTCTCTATGAAAAGTGAGATTAAGAATCATGGCTAGAATTTTTTTTTTGTTTGTTTGTTTGTATTTATATATTTGTTTGTATAGACACACAAAACTAAACTTTTTTTAAATTTTTTATCTGGTCTATAAATGCTTTCTTGTTGCTGTTGTTGAAGGTAATGCTGTGACCTACATTACAGTATGAGTGAAGGGGGTTAAAATATACAGCAAAGCCTGACTTTATGGGGAGGAAAAGAGCAGTGCGCATGCGCGAGATGGGTGAGTGGGGGCTAGGAGGGCTGAAAAGCGCGCGTGCTTGGTAATTTAATCCCGGGCGAGCACGCGCTGCCCTAATCGCGGCGTTATTATCTGCCACGCGCCACCGCCGTTGCGCGCGCTCATTGTGGCTCTACGGCGTGGCAGCTGCAAAATTACGGCTCGCGCGGCCTGAGAACAACAATAGTGGCAGCTGTCCGTTTTTTCCCCCCTAATTGAGATGGAGCATCTGTTCCAGGCTAAAAAGCACGAGTTCAACCAAAAAAAAAAAAAAAAAAAACACTCGGTGTGTCACTCAGGTGCCAATTAGAAACAGTGAGAGCACCCACACCTCAAAGGTCCTTTCCAATCAGGTGCTTGGAATGGGCGTGGCCTGGTTAGCGCCAACAATAACGATAGCTAATATTCCAACGTTGTAATACAACGCTAACTGAAAAGCTTAGGACTTACCGTGAACTCTAAAGTTACATTAAAGAGTTAAAACAATCTTAATTGCTTTATTATTATTACTCCTATTACTACTACTAATAATAATTCATCTAATCTACACAGCAGGCTTAGCTGTTTCGTTACAATGAGCTAAGGCGCCATTTTTTTATGTACAGTAAATCAGCTAGCCAGGACATTTCATGATATTGAATTCCTTTCCATGAAGTCATTAATGACTAGTATTGCGTCCAGATGGAAAACGTACATATTTCACAATGTTCACTCAGAGTTCGCAAACAGACACAGGGGCTCTTCATCCTGTCTAATTTCTGCTCTGTTTCGTCTCTCTGAGCTACAAAACAAATGCGTAGTGTCATTATTTTGGGTTAAAAGCCTCGATCACTCCAAGGTATCACATCATTTATTATGTCGACGTAATCTCGTTACTCTGACTCTCTGTATTTCCACAAATTATCACGTTGCTTGGAAAGCCAGACGTTGCTTCAGTGTGATATAATTATGTCATGTGTAATATGACGTCTAATCACCAGTAACACAATAATGCGTAAAGATGTCGAGACAAGTCGAAACAACAAGGTATTAAGTTATAATAATAGTTTATTAAGTCAAAATAACAAGCTATTAATGAGAACACGAGTTATTTTAAATTGTGAGTTATTAAGTCATGATAGCAACATATTAGGGTGGGTCACAATGCTAACCTCCAACCACATCCACAAGAAAGGAAACGTCGCTATGTGACGGTACTGTAGCACCGCCTGTTCACACCTGAGTCGGATCACTCAGCTAAAGCGACATTTGTCTGCAAAAAAAAATCCATAGCTAAGAAAATGCTTAAGGACGCTAGTGCTAGTAAGTGGATATCGGTGGCTAACGGTTGTGATGCTAAATGATAAATATCATCTGATGAAGTTCTGTTGTTGAAGTTATTTGTTTATCATATGAAGTAACGTGTCACTAACTGGCGTTTCCGTTTCCTTCCACAGCGATCTGCCTTAAAGGCTGCAGCGAAGCTAACGGCAACTGCTCCAGCCCCGGAGAGTGTGTGTAAGTACGCAAGCTGGAAAATATGTGTCTGATGATATCATCGTACAAGAAGCGATTTAGTAAATATTCATAATGTGTGATTACTTAAAACGCAGATGTGTACTTATTTTCTCCTAACTCTGTGGTTGGGCGTTGCAGGTGCCGGGAGGGCTGGCAGGGAGCGTTCTGCACCGAGTGTAAGAAACATCCCGTGTGTAAGCACGGTACATGCAACAAGCCGGGAGAGTGTCACTGTAAAGAAGGATGGGGAGGACTCTTCTGTGACCAAGGTGAGGCTGACCACCACCTCATACTCTTACAGCTGAGTTTTTTTAGATACCTCTCTAAGAGGAAACACCCGTCCCCCCGGGGTAACACACTGGTACTGATCCCGGCGTGTAATAGATCAGATCCAGCGTTACTGCTGATGCATAGAGTGCAAGGTCTGCTATAATGAAATGCAGATCCTTAGGGGTTCCTCTTTTGTTCTAGAGAGTTAAAAAGAACCTTTCATTCAGTACAGATGTATATGTGAGTGTGTTTGAGAGTTTTATATATATATACGCACCACTGAGGCATTTCCTCATATCGATAAAATAAAGAACCTTTGAGGAAGCTGGATAGAACATTTACTCGTCGTTTATAGAGAAGAAATTCCTTCGTTGGCTCTGTAGCTACGTAGGACGATAAAACACACTGATATAACAGGAATTTTAATATTCCAGTATTTCAAGATCAAATAGTCAGAATCAGGATTTCAGATTTAGAAGCTGATCAAAGACTCTTAGATCAAAGTATTTAAATGAGCTTCTTTTATAAGCTCATGTACATCTGGTGCAACATTTATATCTCTTACGTAAAATGATAAACTCTTAGTGACCCTTAGAATAGGAAACTTTTTTTTTTATAAGCAGGCTCCTTCTCCTAAAAGCAGGAACCGTCTTCCTAAAAATAGAAAGAACGAGTACAATATCAACCCTTTTTTCTAAAGAATTTGAAGCTTTTTCTAAAAGTAAGAAGACATTTCTAAGCAGAAGATCCTGTTTTTTACGTTATTTAGTGAGTTTTACCTTTTACCTAAGAAAAGCCTGAACGATCCAAAGAACGCTTTTCTAAAAGTATATATCTTTATTAGCCATGTACTAATGTGATGCTTCTTTTCTGATATTATATTTATTATTTAGAAGAAGAAAAAATTAGATACAGGACCTAGATTTTGTTGTTGTTGTTGTTGTTTTCTATATAGTTCGCATATTATATATCTATTAAGTAATGATGTTTGTAACACTGGGATGTTTAAAGCATTTTGTTCAGTCAGAATGTCAGCTGTGCGTAAAGCAGGTCTTCGTAACTAGCGAGTCGACTCTAGGTTGTGATTTAAGTGCTATCATTCACATTTGACACTAGATCTGAACTTCTGCACCCACCACAAGCCGTGTATGAACGGAGCCACGTGCACCAACACTGGACAGGGCAGCTACACGTGCACGTGCAGGCCGGGCTACACCGGGGTCAACTGCGAGCTGGAGGTGCGTCACTGCGACAGCAACCCGTGCAGGAACCGAGGACACTGCGTGGTGAGTTCAGCTCATGACAAGATGATGATGATGATGATGATGATGATGATGATGATGATGTTTCAGCATGAAGTTTAGTAGTGCAGTCTGTTAAAAGTCTTGTATCTTTCAGGAGCTGGATAACGGTTACACGTGCACGTGTATGCCAGGGTTCGAGGGCACACATTGTGAGCACAGCCTCCTGACCTGCGCGGACATGCCCTGCTTTCAGGGAGGCAAGTGCCATGAGCGGGACAACGGACGCAGCTATTCGTGCGACTGTCCTAAAGGATACACAGGATTCAACTGTGAGAAGAGGGTGGACAAATGTACGACTCTGCCGTGCGCCAATGGTACGTCATGTTCCCACTTGCTGTGTTTATGTGTGTGTGTTTGTTTACCTGTGTGTAACCGAATACCCTGTGCTCCACAGGTGGCGCGTGTGTGATCCAAGCTGGCGTCCGTAAGTGCAGCTGTACTGCAGGATTTACTGGGCAGCGCTGCGAGATCAACGTTAACGAGTGCTCCTCGAACCCCTGCGCTAATGGCGGCACCTGTCACGACGCCATCAACGGCTACACCTGCTCGTGTGCTCCGGGGTACTCCGGGCGGAACTGCGATCTCCACGGCGCCACCTGCTCCTCACAGAATCTCTGCCAGAACGGAGGAACGTGCACCAGCGTCCCAGACGGCCCCCCTGTCTGTCTGTGTCCCAGAGGCTTCACAGGGCCGCGCTGCGACTATTTCGCCGTCACGCTTCCCATGCTCCCGAACACGGACAAGGACACACGGGACAACTTCCAGTGGGCCGCCGTGTCCCTGGGCATCGGTTTGGTGGCTCTTCTTGTGTTGGTGTGCATGGTGGCAATCGCTTTGCGCCACATCCACAGACAGTCTGCTGCAGAAAGGACTCAGGACGCCATGAACAATCAGTCGGATGCGCAGAGGGACAACCTGATCCCGACGTCGCAGCTCAAGAACACCAACAAGAAGGTGGACTTGGAGGTGGACTGCGGGCAGGAGAAATCGAATTATATCCTCAAGAACTACCATTTGGACTACAACTCATCTAAAGAGTTTAAGGACGGACAGACGCAAGAGGATAAAAGTCACAAGTATGAAAAGTGTTTAGAAGACAAAATACCGTTGAGTAGAATGTACAGGTGAGTCAAGGAGCCGTCTAGAAATGCTCTGTCAATTAATTAAACCAGCCCCTTAAATGAGCTCCCGATTAATCTGTAATACGACTGTAATCCTAGCTGCTTGTCCTCACCACGCTTACACAGAGTGTGTGATTTGTGTGTGCAGTGAAAAGCCGGAGTGTAGGATATCAACGATATGCTCCCCGAGAGACTCCATGTACCAGTCTGTGTTTGTAATAGCGGAGGAGAGAAGTGAATGCGTCATAGCAACCGAGGTGAGAAGGAATGACAGAGGAAACAATAACAATCCCTTCATTTTTTTTTCACATGATTGTAATTGTAAATCGGAATTGTGATTTTTTTTTTCCCCCATAGGTATAAAGAAACGACACAACAGGAGGATGAAGATGGAAGATGCAAGAAGGAGAAAAAACACATTCAAAGCAGAAATTTCTGGATTGTTTACAACGAAATAAAAAGAACTGAAAGACTGGAGATGAATTTTTTTTTTTTTTTTTTTGATGTCCACTGCTGCTCTGAGGAAACTTGAGGACGCAATAGTGTATGAAGTTTGCTTTTTTCGTGTACAGACATGTACAGTCCTGGACCCCTACGGTATGGTTTCATGGTTTCTATGGCTTTTTTTCCCCTTTTGAGCTTGTAATGAAGAAGAAGGAGGGAAAAAAAGCAGGACTTACACTGACTGCACTGCAGGAGGACCAGAGGGGGAGAAAAATGTCTTTGGCACAGAGACGTGGCCCCCTCCCAACATCGAGCGAGCGAGTGAGTGAGCGTAAGCGCTCTCTCTCTTTTTCTCTCTCTCTCTCACGATTGTGTGGTAATCACAGACACGTCATCTGCCAACTAATCACTACGAAGGTGCCAGGGACTTCCAAACCTTCACGCCAGCATCGTTGCCCGCTATGCAAAAAAAAAAAAGGAAAAAAAAAATAGAAAAGGATCAAGGAAGAGATGACTGTACAATCATAGCCTCTCCCGATCCTAATCCCAATCCCAATCACGAGGAAACGAATGTCACAATGGACAAATCGTATCAAGACTGGTTCGTTTTCTCCAAAATCTTATGCAGCCCAAATTTCACAAAAAAGCCTTAAAAGGAACGGCATGAAAAGGATGAACGGGACGCTCAGCTTTTCTCGGATTCGTGGAAAAAAAAAACAGGATGCGACGCAATCAACAAATGGAGTGTAGCAGCAGGGATCGGAGAAATGAGCGACAAAAATAAAAAAGAAAGAACGGAAGTGACTGCACACCAACCACTGACTGCCTATAAATTTTAGACCAATAATGTAATTTTTAAAACAAAAATGATTATTTGCAGAGTTAATTTAATTACGACACACTGCTCTTTATATGTTTTATACTATTATTTTTTGTATATAATGCATATTTATAAAAAAACAAACAAACAAACAAACAAACTGAAGAATAAAAAAAACGACAATAATAATTCCTCATGACTTTGGCTTTGTTGAATTTATGTTTGTTATTTTTTTTCCATTTAATTTCTCTTCATATCTCTTAAAAAGAAAAAATCCCTCTCGCCCTGTAGTCGCCCCCCTTTACTTGTAAATTGGCTTGAAATTCAAATCCGTTGCCTCGGCTACCGGCCCTCGGCTACACATGGCGAAGTGCGGGGAGTGAAACAGATGCCCCCGGGGTGCAACCCTGCTCCTCCATAAAATGTTTTTTTTTAAAAACAGCGGCATATGCCAGCCCTCTCACCCAGCTCCACATGCCGAGCACTGCGGCTATAGAGCTGCTCACATGCACGTGGGTTTCGGCGCCAACAGCCCTGGCCTCAGCATCGCCCTCAGCCTCATGGAGTGGGGTGGGTGAGGTGTTTGGGAGGGGTGTTTGAGTGTGTGGGGAGTATAAAGTAGAAACGGTGCTGCTTGCCGTTCCCCCTCCTGTTTCCCGTAACCCGTAACAAAAGACGGAGGCTGAGCCGTGCATGTGGTCGTGTCCCGCACAGATGGGCTTCAGGGCAAAGCTGGCACCATGAAAAAAAAAATAGCTACAGGCTTTTGAAAAAAAAAAAAAAAAGTTTAATTGAGCAATCTGGAGCTCGAACCCGTGATTATTTATTGTCGCTTTTCTCCATATGGGTGGCGCAGGGTCACCTGGGGCTCCACTTAGCGCAGGAAAGGCCAGAAAGGACGTCTGTTAGACCGGCTGGAGCTGGGAGGAAATTTACCTCCTCCATTAGCGGTGGAAGGTGAGACTTGATAAAATGGACAGGTCCTGTAAAAAAAAAAAGAAAAAAGATGTGTGCACGTGTTTCATATTTAGACCCCGTGTGAAAGCTGCGACGAACACCTGAACACAGGTCTGGCCTTTTTTTTTTTTCTTCTTTCGTTCCTTTGGCTGGGAATCATTCACCATCCAGTCTGGCGTTGAGCTTCAGTGAGCAGAAGGCCGAGGATGTAAAGTACACGACCCAGGGATTAGTTATTTATTAGTTATTATTTACGCCAAAATCAGCAGTAAGCGCACACACACACACACACACACACACACACACACATCCACACACACAGGCACATACTCAGAGTCATCCGGGTGAAAAGGATGCTCAGAAAGCAACAAGGTTAGCAAAATGCTTCCGTCACATAACACTCCTTATCGCAGCAATTAGTCATGTGGTAAAGCCTTCCAGCTGGAAACCTGTTACATGGAGACTGCGTGTATGTACGTATACGGTATACGTGTGTGTGCGTGTGCATGTGTGTGCCCCGCTCTTTGGCCTCAGGGTCTCCATCACATGGCCAGCCATTCTCATTGTGTTATAATCACAGCATCCTGTTTGTGACCTAGTGACATCATTTCCTGCTTCCTTTCTGATTAAAAAATGCAGAACATGCCGGCACAGGCCAAGCGATTTTCTCACGCATCTTTTTTTTTTTTCTCTTGTTGTTGTTCTTCTTGTTGTTTCCCTCGATCTCAGTTCACACGGGTACCTTCAGCTTCAGGAAGCAGGTTCCTAACAAATGAAGAAGGAGACAGTGTGTAAATAATAATAATAATAATGATGATAATAATACAAATAATAATATTATTAATAATAATAATAATAATTATTATTATTATTATTATAGTTGTTGGGATTCCGCTTCCAGTTCCTGTGCACACTTTGCGTTCAAACCAAACAAGCACAAAGCCTGAATCAGCTGCACTGGATGATGATGAGATGCTGCTCTGAGTGTTTAAACAGCCCTGACGATGTTTATGCTCGAGCAAACAGTCGAAGGCCTGCGGTTCCTGCAGCGTGCGTGTTTCAGTAATTAACACTAGAGGTCAGTGACATGCTCACTGAGAGACACTCGACCTCACACACACACACACACACACACACACACACACACACTGTTCATCCTCAGGCTGAAAGAAAAAACAAAAACCACTCCAGTCTTTCAACTTCAGCACTTAAGCAGTCGTTCACTGGATTTATATTTCACTTTAGACTTTAAATTCAGCTACATGAAATACATTACAGTTAAAAAAAACAAAAACATTTTGTTTAGCTCTCAAAACATCTACCTCCTCCAACCAATAACACAGCTAGTTCTGGTTCTTTCACTTTTCACATCAAATCACTTCAGCTTAGCATTAAATTGTTTAGCAACAAAATTCTTACATTTAGCATCCTATTATTTCAGTTTAGCATCCAGTCATTTTGTGTAGCATCAGGTTATTTTACTTTATCGTGAATTTCTATTTTTATTTATTTATTTTTTTTAGCATTTTTCTGTTTAGCATCAAATCACTTCAGTTTAGCATCAATGACTTCAGTTTAGCATCAAATCACTTTGAGTTTAGCATCAATTTACTTCAGTTTAGCATCAATTCGTTTCAGTTTAGGATCGATTAATTTCAGTTTTACATCAATTCATTTCTGTTTAACATCAATCCCATCAGCTTAGCATCAAATCACCTCAGTTTAGCATCAATTCATTTCAGTTTAACATCAATGACTTCAGCTTAGCATCAAATCACTTGAGTTTAGCATCAATTCATTTCAGTTTAGCATCAAATCCCCTAAGTTTAGCATCAAGTCACTTCAACATGCATCAATTCACTTCAGTTTAGGATCGATTAATTTCAGTTTAGCATCAAATCATTTCAGTATTGCATCAAATCACTTTAATTTAGCATCAATTCAATTCATTTTAGTCCATCATCAATTCATTTCAGCTTAGCATCAAATCACTTTGGTTCTGCATCAAATCACTTTAGTGTTAGTATAAAATTATTTCAGCTTAGCTCAAATCACTTCAGTTGAGCCAAAAAGTTTAGTCAAACCCTTTAATTTAGCATCCAATAATTTCACTTCAGCATTACATTTTTATGTTATCATCAATTTGTTTCAGTTTAGCATAAAATAATTTAATTTGATACCCAGTCATTTAAGTTTAGCATCAAACTGTTTAATTTAGCATCCGATCATTACAGTTTAGCATCTAATCACTTCTGTTTAGCAATAAGTTGTTATGCTTGGCATCTAAGGGTTTAGGTTAGCATCAAATCATTTAACTTAGCATCCGATCTTTTCACTTCAGCATTACATTCAGAATTTGTATCACACTGTTTAATTTAGCAAGAAATTGGTACATTTAGCATCAAATCATTTCAATCCGATCATTAAGCATCAAATTGTTAACAAATAGTAATATACAAATTGTTTTGTTTAGCATCCAATTATTAAGGTTTACAATCAAATTGTTAATTTTCATATGAAATGGTTTCCTTTAGCATCAAATTGTTGGGTTTAAGCAACAAACTGGTAAATTTAGCATTCTATCATTCAAGTTTAGCATCAAATAAATGTGAATGTGTATGAATCAAAATGGTCAGATAGTCCCCGATAGCTTATAATGCACTTACCACATTGTCATTGTGTGCGACAGGTTGTGATAAATACTGTGACGTGTAATGCTTTGCATCTCGAATTGATGGTGATATTTCCCTCCTGACTAAATCATTAGGAAACTAAATAGCATTACAAAGAATAATGTTTTTCTGGTGAAAATAAAAATTGATTGATAAAAACAATCTAACAGTTTTAGCAAAGTAATATCAGTAAAACATTTATCTTTACTCCATCAATTATAAACAATGCCCTTTTACTCTGAAATACTTGCTTATGTTTAAAAAAGAATTTAGTGTTACTGACTTTCAGTTGAGGCTTTTTATTGTTATTTTTTTTAGCACACATTATCAAGATTTTCATGTAAGTCTAAGTTATCTGTACTTTCTCCCTCCCTCTGGAAATGCCTGAAACACTAGAAAACAAGGCACTAAGAAGACACACAGTAACACTTTTTTTCTTTTCAGAGATTACAGCAATACACAGAACGATCTGTGTAGACACAAACAGTTTGACAGCAAAACGAGATAAACACCATTTTCATAATTGGTAAATTATTATTCTCTGATACACAAGGTTGTCTATAACAAAACATTTTCAAATGAAAACTGCTGTTTTCCAAGCATTGAATTTCCATGTTTTAAGCAAAGCAGGACACATAGCCTCCCGATTTCTGAGAGCAAAAGCTAGCGCGTCATGATGAGCCAATCACATCGCTTCTTACTGTCACATAATCAGTGTAGCGGAACTACACTGTCATGAGTCAATCGAATGCTTTTAGTAGATTGTTTGGAAAGTGTTGAAGTCAAGAAATAGGACGTCTGCACTAATAGCAGCAGTAATAAATGTTAGGTATGTGTCACTTACTGTAACGTCCGCAATGCATTCTGGGAAACATCATGTTATATACTTACTAAAACTATTAAGTATATAAGGAGACTGTAGTGTAAGCACTGTGGTGGAGTTAGTTTGTAGTGCAAAGCTTCTGTTTCACTTCCCAAATGATACGTGTTTTTTCCTCCTTCACCAAAACATGTGGAAATGGCTTGGAGCGAAGTCAGGACTGTACAGGGGATGTGGCAATAACTCCCAGCCGAGTTCCCGTAATGTGTAAAGTAATGTTGGTTAATGTGTGTGTGTACAGTTCCCACAGACACATGCGTCTCTTACACAAGCAAGCAACAACTTATCTGTCGATTTTCAGGGATCAGGCGTTCCTCTGAATTCACTGAATGTTCACAGCAATGACTGCAGTGGGCAACGAGCCATCTCGGGCCAGATCATCATTCATCGTTCTTTAAAACGTTTGCACCATTCAAATGTTTTACCGCAGCTAAGAGTCTCAAGTCCCAGTTTGACTTTAATTCCCCTTGTACATATTGCAAGAGGAGCTCACACCTTTTGAATATTATTTACCAGTGAATTGTTGAATACCAAGGACGTTTGAGGTTGCGAAAAAGTTCATAATGTCCAAAAAGTTGCTGAATCCCTGGTGTAATATTTCCTAAAAAATGCCTCAAAGAAAAAACAAACACTATCGTACAGGACAGGATGTATGTTGTAAAGATTGTACAATACATAAAAAAAGTGCATTTTAACAGATGAACTGTGACAATAAATATTCTACAAACATTGCAAACGAGTCATTTCTCGAGTCATGATGTCATCACATGACCTAGCCAGTGTTTGTTCCCTCTTTCCCGTTCAATTAATTCCTAATGGCACTCGTTCACAATCACACACCGCTTTTGAACAGCCTGTGTTATTTTACCAACTCTCCCTCCAGGACTGCGTCTGTTTAGATTAGAGTTTCGATCGTAGTATGTTTGACGTTGCTTGTCGACGGCTGTAGTCTGCCTGTCCTAATGGTCTTAATAAAACCAGAAAGCCATCACTTGTTCTTTGACTTTAAACATAAACACTTGTGCCAACATTTTTCTTGAATGTTTAAGGTTCAACAGGGAAACATCTCAATAAATCAGAACGGCTATTACTCACATATCATAACATGAAGCTGCCTGCTTGGGTGGGACTGAGGAAAATGGAAAAATGTGGGTAACTAAAGCTGAAACTGAAATAATTATTATTAATTTTTTTTTTTTGTAGAAACTGAAGATGAAACAAAAAGAAAAAAAAAGTAGCAGTTTAACTCTACCTAGCTTGCTAACAGTGATTAAAGGAGCAATGCTAATTGAAATAAACATGCAGTGAAGTCCATAACTCTGAGAACATTAGTGGAAATACTTAACGTACTAATTGTATAAAGAAAATCATCAGCTGTAACTTGAGTTAAACATATTAACATAGATTTCTGAGATTGTAACTCATTCATATTTTCTTTATATTCATTCTGTATCATTATCTAAAGCTCATCCCGTACAGGGTCGCGGGTGTCCTGGAACCAATTCCATGAGACTTTGGGCATGTGGTGAGGTACCCCCTGGACAGGGCACACGCACACACTCGCACGCTCATGCACACACTTCGGACGATTTGAGGAATCCCACTAAGCATGGGGATAGCTAGCAAACTCACCCACAGATCTGAGATCAGATTCATTTATTTATTTATTTATAAATAAGCAGTTTTTTTTGCTTAGTTTGCAAAACCTGATTATCTATTTTAGATTAAATTTATTTCAATTTGGACTTTGACATGAACAAAACAAAGCAACTGTCTGATACCTAAAGCGAGGATGGGATGCCAAGCCATTTCTCACACTCTCATCTACTCTCATCATACTACATGCAGTTTGAACACTCCACTCAGCCTACACTGCATGTGTTTGCACTATTGGAGGAAACCGGTATATTCAAAGGAAACCCACCCAGCACAGGGAGAACATGCAAACTCCACTCGCACAGACTGGAGGTGAGATTCGAACCCCAAGGTGAATATCAGGACATATGGTCCTTGCTTTGAATTTCACCAGCACAATGCTTTAAGTGCTGACGTTCTGGACATTCTGGACATTCCACATGTGGGTGTGATGGTCAGGAGTCCTCAGATGTTTTTCACCGTTCAACCAGCGTATGTTTTTACTGAGTTGGTAGAACTTACTACTTTGCATGAAGTACTGAAACTAAATACTTACAGATTACAGACATAATACAGTGTTGTGTTACCTAGCAATTATTGGACGTCTTGTTGAATTGATTTCCCTCCCCACAAAAACTCAAAATATGCAGTGTGTAATTTGTTAATTTGTTAAGCTGTTAATTTGTTGTTTTTTTTTAAACCAGCCTGGGAATAGCTATTTCAGTTATTTTCAGGCGTTGAGTGCAAAAGTCATTCAGTGACGTTCCTCACGTTGTTGTTCAGATGTTTTCTGCGTCAATCTTAAACCAGATAAAAGGAGCTGGAAATGTCCCTTAGAGATTTTGGTCCATATTTTGGCCTTTTAAATACAGTCAACTTTTGTGACAGTGTGTGTTATTCTGTGTTCGTAAAGGTGTGGACATGGACAGCAGTACTACCAGTGGCGATTTCTTTAAGACTGCAAGGGAAGCTCAGCTTCCCCTATA
>JAOVVA010000035.1:12041099-12053477 GCA_028565275.1 Leiocassis micropogon | reverse complement strand
AGATAAAGACAGACAGATTGACAAACAGACATAAATAGACAGCTAGATAAAATCTAAATGAAATAAAACACTGTAGATATGGTGTGGTGAAGTGTGTGTGTCTGTGGTCTGGGAGGAGAGAGAGAGAGAGAGAGAGAGAGAGAGAGAGAGAGAGAGAGTCACTGAGGGCGAGCGACGCTGCCGGACTCTGTAATCCTGTCCTCAGTTTGTTTTCTGTCGCCGCATGAACAAAGGCGCTGTGATTCAGTAGGCTGGGCAGCATGGGCTCACACACAGAGAGGGTGTGTGTGTGTGTGTGTGTGTGTGTGTGATTAACTGGAATACTTGTGCAGCTGAGCTAATATGTTGATATTGCTGATTAACAGCATCACAAAAGCCTATTGAAGCGACTCTGTGTTCCTGCATCTTCACAGGGGGGCCGCGGGGGAGGAGGTGGTGATGATGATGATGATGATGATGATGATGGCGCTGCCACGGGGCTTCAAATGAGCCTGGCCCTGTGTTATGTCATTTCCTTCCCAGGGTACAGCATGACTCTGAGAGCCTGAGCACCTCGGGTCTGTGAATGAGCGCCGGAGCTCTCTCACACACACTCTCGGGTTCGGCTAACAATGCGCTGAAACAATGTCCGAGAGTCGAACTTCCTCGCTTTGTGTCTCCCCCCACCAACTTCACAAGAGTGTGTGCAAAAAGAAAGTGCACCCGTGTACACCGTCTAAGAAATAACTCGTAAAAAAACAAAACAAAATCCTATTGCTCTTTCTGGAACGTTTAACATTTAACAAACAGCGGCGTTTTGGGCCAAGCGCTGACAGTGACGGAGAAGCGGTCCAGGCAGGGGTCGTGACCCCGGAGCGACCCGGGCGGGTGGCCGCCGTGACCTACGCCACTCTCCCACGGGTCTCTCCTCTGGCAGCGTCTCCTTCTCCCTCTGTAGCGTTTCCTCCTGCTCTGACTCACACGCACAATAGCGGAGAGAGAGAGAGAGAGAGAGAGAGAGAGAGAGAGAGAGTGGAGACCTGTCCAAAAAAAAAGAAAAAAAACTCTAAAGACGACTCAGACGAGCCGCGAATGTGGGTGTGCGCCGGCGCTCTCTCAGGGGTTGGGCTTTAAGATTAAGATTTGTGATTCGCTTCCTCTGGAGACGCTGGAAATCAAACTGCTGTGAGAAAGTTCCCCGGCTGAAATAAAACCCTCAGCGCAGGAACAATACTCGGATACAGAGAAATGATCTAGCGCTAGTGAGCCGAGTGACACGGCGCTCCCGGCTGGCTAGCGCGCGCGGCGTCGGCTACGGGACTCACCCGGTATCCTGATGAAGGACCAGCCGTGTCGAGGCTGCAGGGCCATCAGCCCGCCGGGGCTCTCGGGGTGGAAGCGGTGGGCGCGGCCGGCCCAGGTGCGCGCCAGCTCAGGTGAGCCGAACAGGAAGCACTCCTTGGCGGTCGGGCTCCCGCCGTCTCGGGCTTGTCGCCACTCGTACTCGGCGCTGCGGTCCGGGCAGTAGCGCTCTACGGGAAGCGCCGTCACCTTAAGAACAGGAGAAATAAAAAATAAATAAATAGAATGAGCGATCAAAATCTTATTTACTTAGATTTTACTTAGATCTTACAAAAAAAAAAAAAAAAAAAAAAAAACTGTTCAGGTTCGTATTTCAGACTCTCTACCACACTACCTGGCCAGAGAAGACCCTGTGGGCGGAGCTTCATAACCATGGGTGGGAAAATAAAGGCGTGGGCTCAAGAGGGGAAAACTTCACTATTAATCTTATCTTATGAAGCTTTAAACTCCAGCATCAAATGATGTATTTAAAAAAAAAAAAAAAAAAAGCACTTCTGTTGTAAAGTCTCGTTCTTCATAATGTTTCAAACAAAGTGAATTCGCTTTGTAACAATCAGTTCACTTGTTCCTATTCAAGTAAATCCAAGAGATCAGGTAACATTCTCTCTCTGTGACTCAGCCGTGCAGCCTGGGCCGCTGCTATGACGCCCCCTACAGGTGAACGGAACCCCCATATCTCAGGAGCCTAGAAGGTTGCAATTTTCACCGTTTTTTTTTTTATTTATTTAAATTTTTTTGCTCAGGAGAAGCCACACATCTGTGCACCCCTGCTTCAAAATTTCTCCCGAACTGTATCTAGTTCCCATGACGGTGTTGTGGAGCTAGCAGTCTGCTTTAGTTCGATTGGTATTCGTGAGTAAGTAGAAGATAAATAAATGGCGTTTCATAGCGAGTAGTTTCCCACCACAACACATACAGAAAAGCACAGCACAGGGCTGCAGGGGCTAACAGGGCTAACAGGTCTTTGGCGAAACGGATGACCATTTCCTGTAGGGAATCCCCGTATACACCCCCCCCCCCCAAACCCCATTCATTCCTCTCCTCCTTATCTCCTCTACATCCTTCTCTCTCTCTCTCTCTTTCAGCTCAGCCCAGAGTTTTATGGTTCGCTGACAAGTAGATGATATTATCTTCCTTTCATTCTTATCACCGCTGAAAAACAGCTCGGGCTTGGCCCGGGACCTCGGGCCGCCGCGAGCGCAGCTGGGCCAATGAGAGGCCGTGCACGCAGACGTGGCCTTAAAAGCCGATGAGGTCAAGAGCCACTTGTGAATAAAGTGAGAGAGAGAGAGAGAGCGAGAGAGAGAGAGAGCGCGAGAGAGAGACAAGTGCAGTTAATCTATGTTATCACTTTCCCACAGTGCCCAAATGCCCCCGGTGCCAAGAGCGTGCCAAGTCTCACGGACACACAGCGGAGACGAGGGGACGGGCGGGGCCGCAGCACTCGGGGCCTGGAAATGAAACGCATGTCTAGTGCTAGTGAGGTTAAACGGATACGTCTCTGCAGCAGAGTCTAATCTCGCTTCAGCCACATCTGCAGCGCGACGCATCAGAAAAGCGATGAAAAGAAAACTCACGATGTACATGAGCTCGACAAAGTGACATAAATGATTAATTACGATTATTAATTTAATGTATCGACTCAGACAGCCTCGCCTTAAAAGAAGGACAGTTTGGAAGGACGCCGCAGTGTCTCAGTCGCTCAGCTAGTAAAGTTAGCTTCCTTCACTCATCTGCTAATGACGCTAGGCTAGACTAGTGCAGATCCGTACTAGACAGGCCACGCCCACAAGCACCAGCATGGGAGTCTTGTCTCTTGCGTGAAGCTGTCTCGATAAAACACGACGCGAATAGAGACAAAAATAAGTAGCTCTGGTTACCTTATTTGTTGCATCCAATCACATGTGCGTTAAGAACTGTAACAAGAATGCAAATATGATAAGATTGGACTAACGGCCAAAACACTGCATTGGTGCTTATTTTATTTGTTTTTATGTTGTACATATAATAGAGAAAACGTGCGCGTCCAAAGGAGCTACTGTACTTCTGAAGTTTACGTGACATGGAAACTGAAGGTGATGAAATCTCGCTTCCCTAAACATGTCAAGTTGATGACTTCAGCTGTTTTGGAGAGATGATTTTATATGAGCCCCGAAAATGGACATTTTTCAGTGTTATATTATCTCGCTTTAAACAATAATCATTTAAAATGCAAATTATTCATCTTTCTTTATGAGTATTGATTTTAAAAAGAGTGACCTGTAGAAATTGTTGCTTAAAAAGCAAAACAAGCTGTAGTGTCCGTAACCATGTCAAATTCATGTGGCGATCTTAACTTTGATTTTGGGTTGTTGTTTTTTTTAAAATACACTTTTTCAGGTTCATGTCTTTTCATGTGAAATCTAAATCGGCCGAGTTTCATCTGAATGACAGTTAAGACCGTTAAAGATTTGAATTAAAAAAAGTTCTAAAACATTCTAAAACATAAAAGGGCATGAAATTGTATTTATCAAATGTATTTCTTTTTATCTGATAAAAATATAAATGTGTATATTTACAAAAAAATGAAGCATGGATCAGGAGATAAACAGCATTAAGTACTGTATTATGTAAAATGGTGTAATATGATCCTATCGGCGGTGAGACGCGGTTTATCACGAAACGTATAACTTTTGGTAAAATCCGCCGCCGTGTTAACAATTTTGGAAATAAAGCATCTTTTTCGGCACAGGGAACAGAGCTGGCACTCAGACACACACATTCCACCCACTGCAGATAGAGATAAGGTTAAAATAAAAAAATAAAAAAATAAATACAATGACGTGTTTCTTTAACGCTAACGCATGACGCACTTTGACGTCTGTTAATCGGCTCCTAATAGCACAGATAAAAGGACTATTTGGACAATTATTCCGATTTGATCTGGGGTTAATAATGTCTTGAGTTCTGTGCTGGATCGGTAGCTCTCTCAGTTTTCCCGCCCCGAGCTCTGAGCCGCTCCGTTCGTGTCACGGCGAGGTCGGGCCCGGCCGAGCGAGCCGCGGATCTGTCAGTAGCTCGGGGAGGATAAATAAACGCGGGCCCGGAGTCAGGGCGCGCGGCTGCGTTTGAGGTTTTATTTTAGATGAGCTGTTTGTTTGTGGTGCGGCGGGAGATCACTGTCAGGGGGCCGGCCATACGTGCGCTTCGCAATCAGTGCTGCTGGATTCCGTTCTTACAGCCGCAGAAACACACACACACACACACACACACACACACACACACGCACGCACGAAGAGTTTCAGCAAACGAATGATTTGTCTGAACCGGCTGAACCCAGCGAGGGTTATATAACGCGATCTCTTCTTTAAAGCACTGTGTGTGTGTGTGTGTGTGTTTTCTGATATTCACAGGAGCGGCGGCGTATCTTTAAAGATGCAGTATGTGATATTTAGAAACGCTCGTCGACTGGTAATAAACAGATTATTTATAAAAACAACTGATCTGAAATGTTACATGACCAATTTCTTCACTTTTTTACATTTTCTGGCCCATAAATAAGCTCCGCCTCCAACACTCGATAGATCTTGCTCGTTTTTTCCTCCCAATTAAAAGTGGCTATTTGCATTTTTTCCCCCCCAGCCTGGGAATAGACTCCGCCCCCAGACGGCTCCACAGGTTTTACTGTCTTGCTTCTCACTGAAGGATTCAATCTGTGTGTTTCTGACCTGGGCGTAATAAGCCCCGCCTCCACGCAAAACCCATGAATCTTGCTAATTTCTTAATTTAAAGGTTCTGGTTACAGAAACTTTGCGACACGGTGTATATTTTAGCTAATTTACTCGTTTGATGCTTTTATTTGTGTTTTTGAGATCTGGCAACAAACCCCACCTCCAGTTTCTACATTTACGCCATTTGGGAGACGCCCTCGTCCAAAGCGACTCACATTTTTTCACCTCATTATACATTTGAGCCGTCGAGGGTTAAGGGCCTCGCTCAGGGGCCCAACAGTGTCACCTTGGTGGTGGTGCTGGAGTCTGAACCCGGGAACCTTCTGATCAATAATCCAACACCGTAACCACTAAACTACCCCTGTCCCTTATATTTACGGCTCTTTAGGCCACACCTCCAGACAGAACTAATGATCATATTTAGAACTAATGATCGAAGGTTACGGTTACAATTTCCGGCCCATAAATAAGCCCCACCCACCTCCCAGGAATGGTGAATATTTCTATTATCCTAATTAAGACGCATCCAGTTACAATTTCTGGTTCAGAAATAGACCCCGCCCCCAACCAGAATCATTATATCTCAGTAGTCTCTTTATTTAAAGTCAGTGTGCATCATGTTTCAGATCTTAAACTAGGTTTTAGGGTTTTTTTTCTTAACAGGAACAGATAAGATCTTTGGATTTTAATTTCTAGCGTAAACACTAACCCCGCCCCCGGGTGCAACCAACGAAACCTGCTCGTCTCTTTACTTAAAGCATCGGTTTAGAGTTTCCAGCCTGGAGACAGGCTCCGCCCTCAGATAGAATCAACAGATCTTGCTAGATTCTTGACTTTTGCTCCAGTGAATCTTAAATTATCATCAAATCTTGCTCGTTTGTTTATTTAAGGATTCTGGTTACATTTTTCTGCCCCACCTTCGGCTAGAACGTCAATTAAATTTTGCTAGCGAAGGAAACATTACAAGTGATGAAAATGACTGATGACGGCTTTAACGGGAATCTATATTAAATCAGAAACGGATGAAGACCTTTTTTATTAGCATGCAACTGGTTAATACTTTAGCTTAATTACTTAATTACACATTAAACTTTGTATTTACTTACCTTGAATACAATTCCTTTAATCACTAATCACTTATTTGATTTGTTTCTCTGTAATTTATTGCTATTCTGTACGGCGCTGATTATACTAAATGAAATGACTGATGGGTGTAATGAAGTCAGTGTGTGTGTGTGTGTGTGTGTGTGTGTGAGAGAGATTTACCCTGGGTGTAACGGTGAGGAGGAACTTGGGTGTCTGGGTGGGTTGGCAGCGTCTGAGGGTGGAGGTGTTGTTGCGTCTGCTGTGTATCGTCACATCTGTGTGTGAGAAGATCCACGGACGCAGACGAGTGAAAACCAGATCCTGTGGTGAAAAAAAAACAAAAAAAAACGGAACACAAGATGAAAAACACACAAGAAAAAGAAAAGGGGAAAAAAAAAAAATACACCCCTTACTTGATGACTGATCTCATTTCCTACAGTAACTCTTTACACACACACACACACAACACACACACACACACGGCTGTACAGCGCTCCCTAGTGTTCCTCACCGGGACGACTCTCCATCCTGAGAACCGCACTGATAATGTTTTAATGTCTGTCTGACACACAGACGTGCAGACACACCCCGCAGACGGAACGGAGCTGGAAATAACGTTACGGTTCATATTTTTTCAGTGACTCGCGTAAGGCAAGACGGGGTTCTGTTTCCCACAAAATGGCAGCCATGAACCAGAGAGAGAGAGAGAGAGAGAGAGAGAGAGAGAGAGAGAGAGGGAGGTGTGAGGGAACGAGGGATGGGTGTTTGGAGAGCCGCGGTCCGGGCTGCGTTCCCAGGCCACGAGCAGGGAGGGAGGATACGTCTGGAAACCCTTACCGCAGTGCCAGAGCGGTTGGAAAGGCGTCGGCGAGGCCCAGGCGCCCGGATCGTGAAGATTCACACTTTTTTCCCCCCCGAGCGCTATAAAGCGTCCTCAGAATCAGAGATTTAATCAGAACGCTTGGAGGCCGCGCCTAAACAAATCGGCGCTGCGGCACATTGGCGATAACGACGAACCAGTCAGAGCAAATGCATTGTTTTTTATTTTTAATGTATTTAAAGCATCTAGTCGAGTCTGCAACCGGATCTTCAGCAAATATCATAGAGTTCCTTAAAAAAAAAAAAAAAATAAATAAATAAACCCACCTTCGATTCTAAACACTCTAACTGTACTGACTTCATTTTTCTTGTTTCTTTTCTTTCTTTACTTCTACACTCCCCCCACTCTTCTTCTTTCCTTCTTCCCATATCTACATCTTTTTCCTTTCTTTCCCTTCTTACTTTCCCTCTTCACTCCCTCTCTTCCTTACCTCATTCCCCCTTTCTCGTTCTGTTTTTCTTCCATCCCCTCTCTGTTCTTCATTCTGTACCTCTCTCTCTCTCCTCACTGTCCTTCTGCCTGCAACTTCAGCAAATATTACAAAAAGTGTCCGACTTAAATAAATAAATTGAAGAAACTGACCCCGCCCCCCAGCTTTACTTGGAAACAATCTGTGTTCAAAACTTCTTTTTTTTTTTAACTTCTCTTCTTCCCTTACTCATGTCCTTCATTCTTCATCATTTTTTCACTCTTTTCCTTCAATCTTTCCCTACCTTCATCTTTTTTCCCCCTTTCTCCCTTTGTTTTGTCCTCACCCTATTCCCTTTGTTCTTACATTCTCCTCTTCTTTCAATCACCCTTACATCCATTCTTTCGTTCCGACTCCTCTCTGGTCCTGTGTTCTTCATTCTGTACTTCCCTCCTCCTCTCTCTTTCCTTACGGTCCTTTTGCCTGCAACTTCATCTTCACCAAATATCACAAAAAGTGTCTGACTTAAATAAACAAAATCTAACTGGCTACTTCCTTTCTTTCTTCACCTCCATCCTTCATTCTGTACTCCCTTCTTTCTCCATACTTTCTTCCTTTTTTTCATTGTTTCACCTCTTCTTTTTCTTTTCTTCTGTTCTTTCTTTTTTCATCCATTCTTCAATCACTTTCTCTCTTTCATTTCTTCCACCTTCTCTTCCCTTCCATCCATTCTTTCTTTCTCACTCCTCTTTGTTCCTGACCTTTATTCTTGATTCTGTACCTTAATGTCCTTCTTCATGCGATGCACCTTCATCTTCACCAAATATTACATAAATAAATAAATAAGTAAATAAACAAATAAAGAGCGACCTGACCTTTAATGGGGAAACAGTCTAACTGGAAGCGTGACGGGTGAGGAGAGGACGTCGGATAAAACCGAATAAAGCCGCGGCGGACGCGCGCTGTAGGACACGACCTTAAAGAGCGAGTTCGGGAATCTAAGAGCGGCCCGGCTGCTTCCTGTTAGGGTTCGGGGTGTCTCCCGGCGTTCCCGGAGTACACAGTAGAGCGGCGGAGGTGTCGTGTTCTCCGCAGTGCTCCGGTGCAGCTGGGAGACGCCAGACGTCTAGGGTAGGATTACAGCTTCTGTCAGCACCTGAGGGCGAGACGCAGGGCCTCTCCTACAGTCAGCTCTCCACCGGATCCTCACCGTGTTACCACACACACTGGGGACCAGGGGGACGGTGTCGTTTACACACACACACACACACACACACACACACACACACACACATACCACTTTCCATCTCTTACTGCCGTTTGTACCGAAGTGATGAAAGTAAAATCGTCACAGCTCTGATGTCAGGTGTAGGGTAAGCGCATGTGTGTGTGTGTGTGTGTGTAATAGGAGTGTGTTAATGACTGATGAGAAACATTCAGTCTGCCCAAACACACACACCCACACACACACTTTTCTTTCTGACGTACAGTATATTCCTTTTTACATACATTACTCTTCCTCTCTCGTCCTAAAGTTCATCTGTTTATTTATTTTATTTTGTCTGGGTTTTTTTTTCACTTCTTATGTAATTCCATTTCTTTTCTTTCTTTATTCTCACCTTTTTTATTTTCTTTCTTTCTGACACTTGTGTTCTTTCTTTGTGCTTTTCCCTTTTTCAGTCCCCCTTTCTTGCCTGGTGTTTTATCTCAAATTATTTTTTCTTTCTTTCTTACTCACTAATTTATTTTGTCTTTCTTCCTTCATCTGCTTCTTCACTTCTTTCTTAGTGTTTATTCGTTCTCGGACGAGTTCTTTTGTATTTGTATTCATTCTTTCTTCTGCTGCTTTTTTCATGGTTCTGTTCTTTATTTTTTCTCTTTCTTATTTCCATTTCTTTTTTCACTTACTCAATTTAAGATCTTTTGATTTTCTTCCTTTTCCTTAGTTTTCCTTCATTCTGTTCTGTTCCTTCTTTCTCTCCTCCATATTCTTTCATTCTTTTCCTTCCCCTTCTTTCTTCCCATCCTTCCTGCTTTTTTCCATTCCTTTTTTTTACTCCGCTTCTATCTTTCATTCCGTATGCACTTCCATCTTCGTTTCCTTCCTTTTTCTTTCTTTATTCTTTTTCTTTCCTTTCTTCCTCCCCTACATACTTCCTTTTTCCTTCCCTCTCTTCCTTCTTTCTAGTTTTTCTTCACCTTTCCCCTTCTTTCCTGCTTTCCTTCCCTTCTTAAATAATTTTTTCTTACTTTCCCCTCCTTCTTCCCTGATTATATTTTTCCTTCTTTCCTCCTTCTATTCTTTATTCTATACTTATTCACTTCTTTACCGTTCCCTTCTTCTTTCTATTTCAGTCTTTTAAAACCTGCCTTTTCCCCCCCGCTTATCCACTTCTTTTTTCCTTCCCTTTCTTTTAAAACTTTCCTTCACTCATTCTTTCTTTCCCTTCGTTTCCATTCTCTTTTTCCTTTTCATTTTAAACCTTCTCTTTCTTTCCCTCGTTCTTCTTCTCCCCTCCTCCTGCCAGGGTTTTATTCTTGCGCCCTCACTCACCTGTAGGACGGCGCTGTTGTGCGTGTTGGGGAACGACGTGGTTCTGTCGGGCCACAGGATGAGATCTCTGTGAGAGAGATGAGGCGATCCGGTCTTCCTCCTCCCCTCCCCCTCCTCCTCCTCCTCCCCCTCCCACCACTGCCGCCGGTGGTGGAGCCGATGAGCGGCTTTGAAGGACAGGTAAAGCGCGAGCCACCTGAAAAACACAAGGAGACGGGAAATGGAATCGGGGAGAGACGGGAAAGGAGGAAGGGGCGTTCGAGCCAGACCGGGACTAGACGGGTCTAAAAGTGAGTGTGATAAATCCCCTGTGAGGACCGGACCTGGACAGAGTCCCCTGCAGCATGGCGTTGGACATCTCGGCCGGAGAGACGTCGATGAAGCGCAGGAACGAGAAGCAGCTTCCTTCATCGTCTACAGAACACCACACACACACACACACACACACACACACACACACACACACACACACACAGAGTGTTTCATAAACAGCAGAAGTAGAGAGACAGTATGTTAGAGATACAGCGTGTGAGTGAGAGAGATAAGGAGGGACAGAGAGAGACAGTGTGCAAGAGAGAGAGAGAGAGAGAGAGGCGGAGACAGTGTGTGAGCGTGAGATAAAAAGAGAGACAGAAATAAAGCATGTTAAAGAGAGACAGTGTGCAAGAGAGGGAGAGAGAGAGAGAGGGGAAAAGATAAAGAGACAGACAATGTGTTAGACAGTGTGTAAGAGAGGACAGTGTGAAACTGAAACAGAAAGAGAGACGGTGTCAGGGAGACAGTGTGTATGTGTGTGAGAGAGAGAGAGAGAGAGAGAGACAGAGGAAAAGAGGAAGAGAAAGACAATGTGTTAGTGTGTAAGAGACAGAGAGAAAAGGAGAGACAAAAAATAAAGATGGTTTGTGAGAGCGATGTGACAGAGAGGACAGTGTGCAAGAGGGAAGGGAGAGGAAGAGACAAAGAGAGAGACGGTGTAAGAGAGGGACAGAGAAAGAGAGAGACTGTGTGAAACTGAAACAGAAAGAGAGACAGTGTGTGTGTGTGTGTGTGTGTGTGAGACTCACTTGCTGTGTGGAATAAGGAGTGGTGGATGTGGTGAGGCGAGAACGGGGAGAATAAAACCTGTAGCAGTCTGTAAGGCAGAGAGACGCGTCAGAGAGACACGTCAGAGAGACGGGGTTAAATATCCCCAGACGGTCCTGAATCAGAGACACGAGTGAGGTGCTGAGACTCACCTGCTCCGCCCGGGGCTGCAGGTGTGAAGGAGGCCGCGGCGGAACAGGAACTTGGACATGACGAAGGGTTTGGGGGACATGTGGAACGGGGAGCGCGTCTCCTGTCTCTCAAACAGGTCCGGGTGATTACACACCTACACGCAACAACAACAACAAAGCTAGTTGGACGGAAGAGCAGATCAGACACGCACACACACACACACACACACACACGGTTTATTTCCCGCGCTAAACCCTGACTTATAAGCGGTGATCCGGACCTTTCTGAACTGCATGACGAGGTTCATGAGGCTGCTGGTGGTGCTGTGTGCCTGCTGTGCCGAGCCCATGGACGACTGCAGGAGGTCCTCGATGGAGATCTTGTTCTTAAGAGCCTGGTACAGGAGCCTCTGTCTGCTGGTCAGCTGGCACGACGTCAGGATCTCGATCTGGAGGGGGACAGTGAGGGGGGCAGTGAGGGGGGCAGATACATACCTCAGTGTGTGTGTGTGTGTGTGTGTGTGTGTGTGTGTGGGTGTGTGTGAGAGAGAGAGAGCGCACCTTGTCCGAGAGCTCGTTCTCTACGTCCTTCTTTATCCTGCGCAGCATGAAGGGCTTCAGGATCATGTGCAGTCTGGAGAGCTGGTCTGATGTTCAATAACACACACACACACACACACACACACACATTTTTAAATGACTGGAAAGTTTGCTCACTGAATGAACTACATTCGTATGAAATGAATCAGATTCAAATGATTCAAAGTGAAAGTAAAAAAAACCCTGGATTGAATCAGACTGAATTGATTCAGAGTCAAATAAATTGAAGTTCGATCAGAAATGATTCCCTATGAATATGATATATGTATCTTATGATGCAGTGACACATTTAAGAGCTGATCATGTAAAATGATTCAGAGTCAAATCAGGCAACGTGAAGAAAAAAAAGAATCAGAGTGAAATGTTGCAGATAAAAAAAGGAATCAAATTTAACTGAATCAAAGAAAAGTGAATCAGAGTCAAATCGTGCAGAGTAAAAGGAATTAAATTTTTAAAAAGCAACTGAATTAAACTGAATCAAATTAAAATTAATCAGACTAAAACCATGTAAACAGAATCAATCAAGTACAAAAAGGAATCAGATTTAACTGATTCACACTAAAATGATTCAGAGTCAAATCATG
>JAOVVA010000035.1:12007373-12020008 GCA_028565275.1 Leiocassis micropogon | reverse complement strand
CTGGCGCCAGAAAAGCTTACCGAAGCACAGCGGACAGACCGAGCAACTCGCTTCTTCTACTACGCAACTTTAAAAACTTTACACTAGTACCAATACTAACTAGTTGTATCCAATTCCCACCCATTTTTGGTGCGTCTCCCTCATCAAGGCTGCTACTACCAGACTCTGACGTGTTTCCTCCGAACCATGTGATACCTGCATTTTTTCGAACTGCTCACTCACGCACCACTGGGGTGGTGTAACACACTCGGAGTACAGCACTTGGACTGCTCCTTGCGCTTGCGTGAGCTAACAGACAGTCGTGACTAACGTGAGAGTGCAAAGTACCTCTCATCCCTCCCCTCTGAGAGAGCTCGGCCAATCAGCTGCGAGAGGTTAAAGCATCACCCGGGAATCGAACTAGCGATCTCTGGATGACAGGGTGAGCACTTTATCACAGTGCCACTCGGAGGCCCAAAATATATATGTTTAATTCTTTCTGTGCGCACCGGTACCAGTCGACAGCACGGTGTTTGGGGACCCCTGACCATCTAATTATCACAGTTTGGCTCTTGGCTCCTGTCACAGTAGCTACAGTTACAATATCTGGTTACAGTGGCACCTGGAAGTGGGTGGGATATGTTAGGCAGCAAGTGAACCTTTTTGATAACTTCTGAGTCAGAGCAACTTCAAAACTGCAGCTCTTGTTGGATCTTCCCAGGCTGCAGTGGTCAGGACTGAACAAAAGGTGACCCGGAGACAGGGTCATGGGTGGCCAAGGCTCACTGAGAGTGAGTGGGGAGTGAAGGCTGACCCGCAAAGTCCGATCCAATAGGAGAACTACTGTAGCTCAGATTGGTGGAAAGTTTATAATGCTGGTTCTGATAGAAAGGAGTCAGCGCACACAGTGTATTACTGTTACGGTGACAAAATAGGGGACCTAAACAATATTAGGCAGGTGGTCAAGATGTTATGGTTGATCTGTGTAATGCGACTTACCGTTTTTTAGGTTTTACCTTAAAACCTTTTAAAATTCCTTTTAAAACGAGGTCAGCTGACCCCTCTGCATCACCAGGATTCCCCTTACGATTTAAAGGTGCAATCTCGCTAGAGTACAATGTGAAACCAAAACACCAACCCTGTGTGTTTGTTTTTGTTTATGCTTTACATTGTATATTTGTAATAAAGGTGTATAAGACTTGCTTTGTTGGGATTTACAAACAAATCCAACTTACAAACGGTCTCTCTGGATGGAACCCGTTCGTTAGTCGGGGACTTACTGTATGTCTAAACCATATTCCCTATGTAGTGAGCACATGCCGTTAAAATTCCGACGATTTTAAAAACAAAATTTCAAAAACATAATTTTACCTAAAAACATTTCTGCTATTATAATAATGTGTTTTTTTTTCTCCTCCTGTAGTTCAGAATCATTACAACTTTTTTTTCTATATTTCAGCCAATTTCCTTTAAATGACCTTATTTGTCATAGGCGTTTGTGCTAGATCAGTGCGGCATCCTCACCTGCAGGGCTAAATCCACAGCTTCTTCATACAGCTCCATGATCCTGTAGACCAACACGCACGCCTGGCGATAGCCGTGTTCAGCACAGAGGCGCAAGGCGTATTTCAGGTCGTAGTGTATCTCCGAGGCGTGCGTTCCCGCCTGCTCGAGGTACCACAGCAAGGAATCTGGTTTATACTTGGCGTAGAGTGAGAGCAGATAATTGTGGATGGCCTCTTCCTTCACGCCGAGCTCATTCACGCAGAACTCCATGTAACGGATGGTCTCGTTGATCTGCTGGGTGCTGCCGATCTGGCTGTAGTTCACCAGTGCCGGGATCAGCTGCTTGGGGTCGAGCCGGTTGCCCATTTGGATCCAGGCGTCCACCACTTTCTTGGGAATGTGCTGCATGAGAACCGGGGAGAACTTGTAGAAGAGCTTCTCGTCGCAGTGCTTGGAGAGGACGTCAAGCGCAGCGGCGTAGTCATCGTGCTGGCAGTGGTGAGAGATGACCCTCTCGTAGTCCTGCATGATGACGGAAAAATAGACCATATCGTCGACGTTGCCGTGGCTCGCCAGGAGATCGTAGATGGTGCTCCGGTTGTTGTAGAAGCAGTCCTTGTGCTTGATGCTTGACATGAAACGACGGAACTCCTCCCGCGTTTCTTGAAACAGCAGCACTTTCTTGTGTTCGTCCCCCTCGAGTTCCCCGAGACGGTTCAGGTACAACTCGGTCAACCAGGTGACGAGCAGCGTGATCTGAGTCTTCTCAACGGGTTTGAGGCTGTCCAGTTTGCGCAACAGGAATTCCTTCAGAGCCTCCTCCTGCTTGGCTTCGATGAACTTCAGCGCAATCTCTTCAAAGTAATTCTGAGTCAGCGCGTAGCACTTGGCGCTCTCTAGATAGCGTCTGCTCTGGAACCAGTGCTCCGCTTCCTTGGCAAGCACCACGTCCTTGCATTCGGGTCGATCCTTGCAGTACTCTTTGGCCAGGTCAAACTTCTTCATGCTCATGTACATCTGCCAGACATCCCTGGACTCCCTCTGGATATGATACCGGAAGACGGCTTTCTCCGTGTAGATCCAGACCATTCCGCCGACGGGATCCTTGATCATCTTTTTGAGGGGGCCGAACTTATCCGGGAAGACGTCCTCGTAGACAACCTGCCCGTTCAGGGTGCAGATGGCCTTGACTCGATCGGGAAGCAGGAGCAGGAAATGGAACTGGGTGAGAACAATGGAGATGGGCTTGCTGTAGCTGAAGTCGATGTCCGGCGTGTATTCCCAAACCCGGACGTCGGTGAGGAGCGAGTCGAGCCGCGAGTAGTCCAAGTTGCCGTAATAAACCCCGTTTCCCATCATCCAGGCGAAGGAGTTAGGGCTTGAACGGAGTTTGCAGGTGTAGAACCCGATCTCGCTGTAGCCCATGTTGACAGGAAATTCCTGAAAGCTTGGGCAGAGATCCTGATTCTGAGAAAAGATCGAGCTGAAGCCTTGCTGCTCAGAACCCTCGGCTAACTTGCCGACGAACTGGAAGAGGCGTTTGCGAGTGGTGGCGATAATCAAGTACTTCGACTCTATCCCGCGCTCCACCTCGAGGCAGCAGACCGGCGCCGGGTTTCCGTCCTCTTCCAAGGAATGGACCTGTCTGAAGTACTGGTCCGGGTTTGTGTTGAAAAGGGAACCTTCAGAAGCTGAGATTTCCGCCTCGAAAATGATGCCTTGGCTGGTTCCGACAAGAATCGGGCCGGTGTTTGTTTCGTTGCCTAGAATCTTGTTCCAGCCCACGCTCTCTATTAAGTGTCCCCTCCACCGGGAGAGGCTGCGGACCTTCTGCGTGTTTCTGTTCAAGTAGACGCACTCGCTTGTGGTCAGACTGATCACCAAGTGAGATCCTGCAGCATAAGAAAAGCTTTGGATTGGTTGGGTATTCCCAAATGAATAAAAATAATAATAATAATAATACATACTTTATAAACTAATAATAAAACTACTTTATTCAGCATCATTAACTTTAAAATACTTAAACACAACACAGTGATTAGAAGCAGTTTCTTACAGAAATATTTAAGACCAGCCATTCGCAAACTTATCGAGGATACAGTCCAGTTTGAAATGTTTGAAACATTTTCTGCAGCCCAACCAACTCTTGAAACAAGATGAAGATGAATTAAGTTTAAATCTCACTTTGCTTCGTTTTATTAGTTCTAGTTTCTAGTTAAATTGCCACGGCCCACACATTGGGAAACTATGTTTTAGACAACGCTTGAGAATGTTTTGGGAAATTTATATATATATAAAAAAGGGGGGCATCAGCATCATGAAAATTAGGGCCGAAAACATGACGGTTTCAACAGATGAGAGAAACCTTGGTATATGTGGTCTTAATTCAGAATTAATGACAGAATTAAAAGTTTCTCTATAATATTGTCAACTTTATGTTCTTCATTTTATACCACTGTTTATATATAATAACTATATTATCATCATTATTATTGTATCATTATTATCAATCATAAAATAAATATCTATGAAATTCATATCTTTTTTTCATAACTTATTATTTTAAACCTGTTTCATGCAGGTATTATAAGATTTTTTTTCTTGTTCATCCAGTATTTAACAGTAAAATAAATAAACACATGTATGAACTAAATCATGTTCCCAGGGTCCGATGTTCCCTAGTTAATTTTTCACATAACACACACACACACACACACCCCAACCTTTTATTCTGTTTCTCTCGTATTCTTACTTTGAGGCAAGTGTGACCTATTTCCTAAATATTATCCAATTTATTTTATAGGAACAAGGTTTTAAAACTTTTTAAACAGAATTAAAAACTCTAAAAATTGTATCCCTTTCTATAGCTTTGAAGGTCTCTGAAGAAGATTTCCTCATATATTTCATCACTAGAGAGCTGGAGAACATGATTTTTAGTTTTCCTTTATGTGTTATATAGACCAGGGGAACATTGGGGCCCTTTGTCACACTTACATTATGTGAGGTATAAATCAGGGGACCTTAGGACTTTGGGAACATAGGGATGACCCCTACCTGACCCACACTCCATTATTTTAAAATCGAACACAAGTAAACCCCTTGGAGAGGAGGAACAGTTACCTGTCGGGTCCAGGAAGAGTTTGTGCACTTTACCGTCGTCTTTCCTTCCCAGCTCGATCTGGTTCAGCTGATCCGGTTTCCCCAGATCGATCCTGCATCAAACACAACGCCATCACTTCCATAACTGCACATCTAAGTGTTTTTTTTTTTTTACACATTCAAATGAAATTGTTTGAAATCGTTAGCACCGATGATGTCATATCACACATGACGATCGAGTCTGATCCGAGAGCTAATCCAATCACCGTCAAAGCTCATCACATTCCTGGAAAACTTGAAATGTAAGTGGTGTGATGTTACCTGAGCAGAGTGTCCTTCCCAAGACTCATGCACAGCTGGTTGTTGCACACAGCCAACTGATTGATCCTTTCAGGCGGCGAGAAATCGATCCTCTGCTTGTTGAAGATCGGCTTTTCTTCCTCCAGCCTCACGTTCACGAAACCTGCAGGACACGAGAGGAAAGAACAGAGGGGTTTAGAGACGTATTCGGCTTATATTCTGCATCAAAGTGTCACAAAAAACGTGATAATCATCATTTTAACATTTTAGAAATTATAAGATTAAAAACTGGATAAAATAATATATTATAATTCATATAATTATTGATATATTATTAGTATAAATAATATAAATTATATGAAACTAATTATAATTAAATAAATTACAATAAAAAAGCATTTAAAAAATAAAAATATATAAAATAATATATATAATAAATAAATCTGATTAAAAAACTATTATTATAATAAATCAGGGTGTGCCGTTCTGGGAAACTAATAAATGTCGAGATGTGTTTGACTCCTCTCACACCACAGCAGGTTTCCATCGGTTTTCATCAGTAATTTCTTTTTTTCTTTTTTTTTTATTAAAAAACACACCACCACACACTCCATGTCTTTATAATCAGATTTAATTCTGTAAAACGTCCAGGAACAGATGGCGGAGACGTTCACAGTTCAAAGCGGCATCAAAATTCTGCTCATTGTCATGACAAGTTAAAAATCAATACAGATCGTTAGGTCACATCACTGAAAAACATTAACACTGGAGACTCCTTCCGCCCTCGCCGCTTCCTCAGTAAATATTACACTTAGATAAAACCTCTGACTCTGTTTCAGGAGAGAAAGAAGTGTGTGTGTGTGTGGTTTTGTTTCTACAGCAGCTGTACCTTAATAATCTCTAATCTGTAGTATAATATAGTTTAGAAACAGTTTGGAGTTTAATCAGGATTTTTTTTTCTGAAAGGCGCACAGCTGTGAAGGTGGAGATTCTTACTCAGAATAATAATAATTATTATTATTATTATTATTATTATTATTAAACATTCACAGTTTTTAAACAGATAGAAATCCCCCAAATCCCATCTTAAAATAAATGAATGAATGAATGACAAACAAACAGACAAAAAACAAAAAGAGCATAACTAAAAGTATTAACGAATAAAAACATGAATAAAGTGAATAAATAAGTAAGTAAATAAATAAACTTGATGAACAGTATATATATATATATAAACTTAACCATTGGCATTTTTTTAACAAATACAGATCAAACGCCCCAGCTTCCCTAAATAAATAAATAAATAAATAAATAAATGAAAGAAGGAAGCAATGAATAAATTTAAAAAAACTAATTGAATTAATTAATTGATTAAATAAATAAACTAAGGGACGTTTCTTTAACACATCACATTCAAGCAAAAAATAAACCTGTGTGAAAGATTAAGGCTGCAGATTAACAAACTGGTCTGTAACGACCCCGACTATACACTCACACTAATGAGCTGTTAAAGAACACATCACACAGCTCCTTTTATTTCACTCGCTCCAGACAGAGACGCTGATTTACACACATTCACTCCATTACGGAGCTCGTTAATCAGACCGGGTCAGACAACAGAACCGTGTGATCCTGACCACTCTGCTCCCATTCACACCAGTGCTGATCAACAGCCCTCCAGTACAGGAAGCAGGAAGTGCTGCAGGTCTCTCTATCAGAGGGTTATCCTGGTCACAATGACACACCCTTCTATTTACTACAAAAATAAAAAATCACAGATCCAACCTGTAGTATTTATTAACATTTAATGTCTTTATTTAAATAATAAGCGAGCGAACTTAAATCTTACCGATGCTGAAACAAAACTGTGTCTCCTACACCTGATACCTGATTGCATCATTTTATTTTTTTTATAACACAATATATTTGATATATTACATATTTTATCATTTATTCGTTACACCACAGGAAATTGGAGATGTATTCAATTACAACATATTTATTACAGCAGAAATGCCCAGAGAGATTATATATTTAAAAATACTTCATATTATGATTTTATCATGATAAAATGTGTTATTTATATGTAACATATCCGAGTTATTATTCTAACACCTCAGAAAAGGAAAAACTTGTATGAATAAGTTAATACAAATTTTATTGAATAAGTTATATATTGATATAGATGATGACAACATGATATCCTTATTTATATTTTATTAATGTAATAACATACATCATACTATTTTTCTTTTCCAGAAGTGTGTATAAACCTTTTTGGCTGACTCTGTGTATTTACAGTTTACAGTTATTTAGGTGTCCTAACATATAATTAATACTTATTACTATTATTTATTTATTTATTTATTTAACCCAGCAGTGAAAAAGTGTGGATGTAAATATTATAATTCTGACTCTCTGTAGCACTTATACCATATACAGGATTGCAGGAGGCCAGGAGCCCTACCCCAGGCGGGAATTGAACCCGGACCCTGGAGGTGCGAGGCGACAGTGCTGACCACTATACCATTTCTTTTTAATCCAACGAGGAAGGATAAGAACAATATATCTTCTACATTTACCCTTTTATTTACTCACATGCCTATAGAGAAATAAATAAGTAAATTCACCAGAAACAACAGTCACGATAATTCAATTTATATATTGAGATTCTGTAAGAATCACGACTTTATATTACTTTTTTTTTTTTTTTTAAGATTTTGTTACAATTCTAAACAAACTTACTTCCTACCAGACGAGGGCGCTGTTGTGCCTGAAAATGTGTGAATGATTTAGAGCGCCATCTGTAGGATTATAGATGAACTGCAACATATTACTACCTCAAATAGAAACCTATATATTATAATTAATATATTTAGTGGTGATAGACGAATCACCAGAGAAAATAATCGTGATGAATACCTGAATTGATTCCCCCCTTATGTGTAGTATTTCTGACAGGTCATGTTGTGTACACACATTGTGTGTATACCTGAGTGTGTTATCCCGATCATACCGGCCGCAGGAAGGCGCCTGGGCTGAGTCGGGTGTCTGATCATCTGAGAGTCCTCATAGTCATCCAGAATAGTCGCCATGGTTATCTTTAATACTGAACTAATCACAGAAATCAGTTTAACTCCATCTGCACGACTTCCGGCCTTCAGCTCCACACCACAGCCAGCTAGCCTCAGCTAACACCCGGCTAAATAACAGCAGCTCCCCGGCCCCAGGCCTTTCAGACCCTCGGAGCAACACTCGAATAAGAATATAAAGCCATGAGACAATGAGGACGGAAATAAAACGCGAATCAACGCTCATATAAGCGCAAAATCTCAACGAGACCGTCCCTGTGTGTATCAGGACAGAGGTGGCCTCTGGTCACGTGATCACGAAGTCATGTGATTCGAATGAAGAACGTGCAGTTCGGGTGCCGTCCACTAGATGTCGCCAGCGGCTTATTCGTATACTAGAGTGAACAAATAAATAAACATATACGGTAAATAAATTAATAATTAGGATGAGGGCATTTTGAAAGGTCTTATTATAACCCCCCCCCCTCCCCAGGAGACCTGTTGTCTTCTTTACATCTCTTCTTCTTATTATTATTTTTTTTTTTTTATAAATGCTTCAAGTCATTTTCCATTATCCCAAAGTTGCTGTTGACAAATAAACTACTTTTTTTTTTTTTTTAGACATTCTACAACAGGGAATATTATAGAGATAAAATTATTTATTGCAACATTGAAATTTTATTTGAAAAAATGAAAGAAAAAAACAACAACAAAGAAAAGCCTTTTATAATGAATTAATAAAGGAGTAATAAAGTATTCTATCTTTCTATCTTTTTGTATATACACACTGAAATATAGATTCACATGTGCCAAGTCATCAAGCTCTTGTATATCAAAGCAACAATGATAAAGCTGTGTTTACAGGCTTCTCTTATGAACTAAATACATTGTGAAATGTATAAATATATAAATACTGTACATAAAAAAAAAAATACAGTATTAATAATATCAGATCAGTACATCTTAGGAAAAAGTAAAAGAAAACCCCCCCAAAAAACAGTGACGTCGCTAAATAGGGGCGGTGGGCGGGGCGATGCAAATGAGTCCTGGAGTAGTAAGGGAAGTTCCACTCGTGTGTGAGCTCAGTGTCTGTAGAGAGTGTGTGTGTGTGTGAGTGAGTGAGTGACAGGAGTGTGTAATGCGGTGACCACTCTACTCACTCTGCCAGAGCTTCAGTGGTCTTCCAGAAGGGGGATTGATCAGAGCCCAGGGGTTGGACATGCCACCCCAAATGGATTATTCCTACCCAGAGGCGCGCGTTCCTCCGGTGTGCATGGAGCAGGCGCACGAGCACGGGCACGCGCCCGACTCGGACCCGGAGCCGGCGATCAGCTGCATGCTGGTGGGAGACGGAGCTGTGGGCAAAACCAGCATGATCATCAGCTACACCAATAACGGATACCCCACTGACTACAAACAGACCGCCTTCGACGTGTTCGCAGGTAAACAACAACAACAATAATAATAACAATAATAATAATAATAATAATCTCCCGCACACCTTTTAAAACATTATGTTTATTTAAACTCACTGATGACGTCATACGGACATCATCAACTCCACTGCTCCATATCCTGTCTTAACTATTAACCTTTATTATTATTATTATTATTATTATTATTATTATTATTAATATTAATATTGATATGTTCTTCAGGACAAGTCCAGGTTGACGGAGCTCCAGTCCGGATCCAGTTGATGGACACAGCTGGCCAGGTGAGACAGAACCCACCCTGTACTGGGTTAAAGTACACTACACTCTGTTCCTCTTAAAGGAGAGATTATTAACACAGGATTAACAGAGGTTTAAACCCAAAGCTAACATCTGGTCAACCTACAGCACATCATTTATTCAGTTATATAGAGAGTAATCTATAATAATAAATCATTATTACATCTATTATCATTTATTACCCAGGAGTTTCACAATGTATTTAAAAATCTAAGTAAAAAAAAACAAAAAAACAGGAAAGTATGCACAATAATAGGAAAATTATATATTTTACTGTATTTAGCTTTCTATTAAACTGTAATTATTTATCGACCCAATTATTAGTATTATTTATAATTCAATTTTAATTATTATGATTTAATATAATTAGCCTAATATTAAATTCAAAATAATTTTATATTTTTACTTAATTATGTTTATTTAAATTATTAATATGTTTTTATAATCTCTTATAATTATTTACGTATTTAGCTGTAATTGTGTAGTACAGTAATTTATATACAGTATGTATGCATTTTGTAAACATTTTGTAATTATTTTATTATTATAATATTTACATTATTTATTTATAGGTACTGTTTAATCATTATTTATTTTTAATAAATGGGTATTTTTTATATTCATTTTTTAAATAAAATTTTAATATAGACAATCTTAAATAAAGTTTAATTTTTATTAATTCATCTAGATACAAAGCCAAATTACACAATATTAATGTCAGTTTCTTATTTATGACTTACCATGTGTAATAATTCTATATTATATGATTATAGGCTATCATTTATTTCTTTTATAAATGTTCTATCATTTATTTAATCCATATGGAAAAAACATATTAAAAAGGATATATACCACAGTAAAAACTATATATATATATATATATATACTACAGTACTTATTATTTATTATGTAACAATCTTTAATGGCTTAAGTAAAAAGTAAGGCAGTGAGACATAGATATTAAATACAATTTCTTTGAGTCTGTTCTAGATTTGTCTGTATAATAGAAAGCAAAGAGTTGTGTAATCACAGGGATGTGTGTGGCACTGATACACTCAGGAAACGTTTTTGACATTCTTACATGACGTGTCGCTCAGTGAGAGATGATCGGTAGAGATTTGACATGAGCGGAGTGAAACAGAACGCACTGAAACTTCCTTTATATGAATCTATTTGTGATTATTATCCACAAAACCACACTGAGAGACACGTCAGGTCAGAACATTAAACCTCGGCATGAGCGATGTGTGAAGGAATGCGTTGAGTTCTTATCTCTGCCTCTCTCCGACGTTTCAGGAGGAGTTCGACGGCTTCCGGTCCCTGTCCTACGCCCACACGGACGTCTTCCTGCTTTGCTTCAGCGTCGTCAACCCGACCTCCTTCCAGAACATCACGAAGAAATGGATCCCGGAGATCCGCTCGTGCAACCCGACGTCTCCCATCATTTTGGTCGGGACTCAGTCGGACCTCCTGCTGGACGTCAACGTGCTGATAGACTTGGACCGGTACAAGGTGAAGCCCGTGCTCAGTTCCCGGGCTCGGAGCCTGGCCGAGAAGATCCGGGCCACGGAGTACGTGGAGTGCTCGGCTCTGACGCAGAAGAACCTGAAGGAGGCCTTCGACGCCGCCATTTTCGCAGCCATCAAACACAAGGCCAGGAAGGCCAAGAAGATGAGACTGTCGGACAGGCGCGCTAAAGCTTTTTCCAAATGCAGCTGGAAAAAATTCTTTTGCTTCATCTGATCCCGTGGGTCAAACCGTGCACTGTGGTGGAATTTATTATTTATTGCCTGTTTTTCCGGGGGACAAAGCTCGGAGCGCTGGATTGCAAAACTTTTCTGGAATGGTTACGTCATGACGTCGCGTCATGTGAGACGAGAGATAACGAGCGCGCGCAAACAAAACAAACAAACAGAGCCGAGCGGGGAAGTGATTAATATCCTATAACAGCACTTGCTGTGGTTCGTGATTTATTCCGCTTGTACCTCAGCAAACACAAGAACAAAGCAGGGTCGGGGTTCCAGGGGAAAGTTTGTCTGATAAACAAGTGTGTGTCTTTTTCTAAGATAAAAAATTGTCATTGTAGAGGAGAAACAAAACACCTAAAGATGTTAAAAAGTCGTTATACAGCACTGACACTGGAGACTCCTTACCTTCATACGAAAGACGTCTCTTATAACAATTACAATCGCGGATTAGAGCAAAAGCATTAACGTGGATTGAACTGCAGACAAAAAAAAAAAACACAGAAGTAAATCAAGACAAGCGCTGAGATTTAATAAACATCATGGTGATGACCTCTAGTGTGTAAATGACGAGTGTGTGAGCGCATCCTGTGTGAGGGTTCGAGAGCTTGCGGCCCGGCGCGAGGAGCTGAAAGGGTTAAACCCCGACTCTCTTTGTCTTCAGCGTCACGTTGTCAGACGAGACTTTTCATATGCGAGAGATGACCCGACGCCTCCCTTTGAACAATTAAGAGGCGACTTCACGAGCGCGGGATTGAGTTTGTTCAGCCAAGCAGCATCTCCAGCGTCGCCATTGTGTTGCAAATGCACCTCGAACCCACGGGGGAGTTCTTGTCCATCACGGAGATGTTCAGATCTTGAGGATAGACTCGAGACTCACTCCGAAGTTACGCCCTGTTTACAGTTGAAAAAAAACGTGCCTTGTTATGGATCTCCGGTCCGTTTTAACGGCTCGCGCTCGTTATCTCTGAGATACAGCATCGATTCGTGGACTCCAGTGCGTGTGTACATATGATATGATACGATACGATGTGATAATGTAAGATAATGTTGTTTTTTTTGCTAAAACACTAAATCTTATGCTTCTTGTGGAAGACAATTATATAATGCTGTTTATTTTAAACAGTCAGGGTTAATGCCGTAAAGGCAAGAAGGACTTGTGATTTTTCACTTAAACACACTGACACACACACACACACACA
>JAOVVA010000035.1:11951225-11962708 GCA_028565275.1 Leiocassis micropogon | reverse complement strand
GTGCTTGGTGGGTTTCCTCCGGGTACTCCGGTTTCCTCCCACAGTCCGAAGACATGCAGGTTAGGCTAATTGGCGTTCTCAAATTGCCCGTAGTGTGTGAATGTGTGTGTGTGTGCCCTAAGATGGATTGGCCCCCTGTCCAGGGTGTACCCCGCCTTGTGCCCTAAGTCTCCTGGGATGGGCTCCAGCTCCCCGCGACCATAAAATACAGGATAAAGTGGTATAGACTGTGAGTGAGTGATAACATGAGCTTAAATTATCTATACACAACTTGTACAAGATTTCTTGAAAGTCTCCCTGAATGTTAATAAAAGGGTTCAACTAAACTGGAAACAATGAAAACTGGCCTTGGAACATCTGTACACCTTCACCGTCATTACAAATACCAGGTTCTCCTGTTAATCTCCAATTCTCAAGCTCCCCTGTCCAACACACTGTATACGTCAGGCAGTACCAAGTTATCATTACTTTTTTAATGTGTACATTGTACCACTACTGGAACATGGGAATGACATCGCAAAATTAACATACTGTATTATTTTCATCATATTCATATCTATTTTGTGCTGAAAAAAAGGATACATCACTCTGTACTGCACAATCCTGAGACTATATACTGTTTGTTTATTAAAAATACAGCAAGACATTAGATTACGAAGCGATACGGCTACTCATGTGACATGTTGCGTGATCTTGTGATGTGGGTGGTGTACAGTAGGTGGCAGTATACTGGGGCTACAGTGACATTAACGCAAGTACTGTATCTGTACTCCATCATCACTCTTTAAATATACAGAAATGAGAACTAATTCAGTAAAATCCTTAAGTAATAATGTAAGAAGGAAGGATATATATATATATATATAAATATCCAATCTATTTTATGTTAAATAAACAGAATGCACAAACAGAATAAAATAAAATGCAGTTACATCACAGGTAAATCTATTAAATAGGAGATCTACCTTATTGAATTTGATTGAAGTTTAGATTTCTATGTTAAAATTGTTCCTCCGCACCAAATTTGACTGTTTCTGCCATGATGTGATACAAGAGATATATATCTACTGTACATCATACAGTATTCCACAGAACAGGAACACAAAATAAGCTTTTTACAATCATGGCTGGATTTAAAATTGTGGGGTGCCAATAATTTTGAAACCAGCAATTATATTCAGTGTCTCTTAATTATTTCTATTTGATTATTCATCTGGATAAATGCTTAGAATAATAATGATAATTATCTGGTTCAGTCCTCCAGTCGTAACCTCATGGTAGATGAAGCCAGGTTGAGGGTTAAAATGTCCTGGAATTCATAATTAATACTGTATAAAAGTTACGTTTGCCACTAATTCTGGAGGTGTCTGTAAATCTGCTTCGTATAAAACGAACATGACGTAACTGCGTCTATTCCGCGCACTCGGTCCGGCTCGTTTTTGCTGTTCGTGTGAGATGCGCTTTTCTGCGTGATTCGATTATAGATTTAATTGGACAGAAATATTTTTCAAATGTAGCCGGAGTCACGAGGACGCGGCAGTCGGGGCCCGAAGCTAACCGTGCCGCTGAGAGACGGACGCAAATAGAAGGAGAATCTAGCGCCGGTGTCGTAGACACACCCTGTAGTTTGTGGTGAACCAGTGTTTATGACGTGTTTTTATTTAGCTTATTTAAAGCTTATCTCTTCCTGCTCTCTCTCTCTCTCTCTCTCTGTTAGTCAGTGTCTCTCGCCCTCTCTCCCACTGCCACCATCTGTTTCTGCTGAAGTCTAAAAAGTCGTCTCATCGCTGTTTAAGTGATGCACAATCAGACGTTTTTATGTTATACTGTTAGCTTCACACACGCGCACACACCCCTTGTGAATGTATGTGTGTGTGTGTGTGTGTGTGTGTTGGCACAGGCCAGGCTGCGGGTCAGATGTACACCTACCCCGCCCGCTGCTGGAGAAAGAAACGGCGACTGCATCCACCAATCGACCCTCAGCTCAGACTGTGTGAACTCAGACTTGGTATGTGAACAACACACTCTGTCTCTCTCTCTCTCACACACACACACACACACACACACCTTGGCTTCATATTTCCTCCCTTGCATCTTTTTCTCTCATTCCTTTTTTTTTTTTTTTTTTTTGTTCATGGTCATTTAAACGCTCCAGTCTTGGCCCCATCTGGCTCTTATTACCCGTCTCTGTGTTTCCCTCTCGGTCTCCGTGCCCTGCTTGGGCCCCTTAAATCACTGGTCCGTGCAGCATTAGGGTGGAAGTGAGGCTCGGTCCTGGTGCTTGGTGGGTTGTTTTTTTTTGTTTGTTTTTGTGTGTGTGCATGGTGGCGATGTGGGGAGTGTTGACTGAGGAGAGAAGGAGAAAAGGAGAGCTTAAGGAACTCGATCGCTGAGGAATAAAGGTCCGCCTGTGTCCGCAGGAAGCCCGCGGCATTGTTTTCTCCTCACTCAGGAACTATTTTATACTGCGCTTTTCCCAGTAAGAGTCTCACCTAATCTCAGAAATGAGATTCCGTCAAAACATTGGGGAAAAAGCGTGGAAAATTCAATTTGCCCGAACCGAACCCAAATAATCAATTCTTTTACATTTATATGCGGATAAATTACATTCGATGGTAAAACACTGCAGAAACGTGCACTGCCCACTAAAGAATAAAGGACACTCAAACACTCTGGGTTGTTCTGTTACAGAAACATATGCAAAGACACAGTCACCCTGAATCTGACTGTTAACATGTACGGCGGTACCTCGGGATACGAATTCTCAAGTTCTTAAGGCGAAATGTTGTATTGTGAAGCGCATTGTCCCATAGGAAATAATGTTAATGCAGATAATCCGTTCCAGCCACCCAAAAATATCATCAATATTACCCAATTTCCAACACTAAAACCATTTTTTTTAAATATAAAAACAATCAAAACATTTAGAAAAGACATGTAAATGAAGTTAAATATGAAATAAATAGACATTAAACCTCACTTGACCGTAATTTATGATTCCTCTTGGTACCGGCTGCTTTAAAAACCAAACTGAAAGCGGCTCCCTTTTCTTCTTGCTACCGTCCTTGATAACATTTTTGAGACTCATGGTGCTGTGTCTTCACTAAACCACAAAACCCCCCCTGGATTTATGGGGTGCCAATAATTTTGAAACCAGCGTATACACTCGGATTTGTTTCTGTGTTGATTTGGATGCATGTTTATGATAATAATCTTAAATCCTGCATCCAGTGGTAACCTTGTGGCAGAGGAAGACAAGTTTTGGGGTGCCAATAATTCTATATCACGTGAACAAAAGGTCGCAATTGCAGCGCTAATGGATTGGAAGGTACGCATCACATAGATAGATAGATAGATAGATAGATAGATAGATAGATAGATAGATAGATTGTATATGGTGTATATAGTGTAAAGGGTAAACATAAATATGAAAGAGTACAAAAAGTACAGAGCTTTTATTAGCCTTTATTAGCTTTTATTATTTATACTCTCTCTCTCTATCTGCTTCCCAACTGTGGACACGCTGTTCTCATCAGTGTCTGCAACCAGCTCGCTTCTGGTTTCATGTACAGTACAGTAATTACACATAATAGTCAGCAGGTGGCGAAATTCCCTCCTTCAAATACTACACAGCACTGTCGTTATGTAGCGCAACGGCATGCAGAAATGTAGTAAAAATACAGATATTTGCCATACTTTTGAGCGGAGTAAAAGTAGATAAGTATCCTGTAATAAAAACTACTCAAGTGAATAACAGATCCATGAAATACAGTAATGAAGTAAATGTACTCGGTTACGTCCCACCTCTGGAGTTTCGTGTTTCTTGTAAAATCGTGAATCAGTTTGTAGTTACGTTATAGCAGCGATAAACCTCTGTTCATTTCACCAGCCTCTATTTATTTTCTCATTAGAAGTTGATAAAGTTCGATCCCCAGCTCCACCAGGTTGCCACTGTTGGGCCCTTGAGCATGGCCCTTAACCCTGTCTGCTCCAGGGGCGCTGTATCATGGCTGATGTGATATCATGATATCATGTATATGTGACAAATAAAGGCTTAACTTAACTTAACTCATGACGGACACAGAGCCAACTCGCAAAAAAAAAAAAGAAAGATTTTTTACAGAATCTGCCAAGAAAAATCTTCAGTTGTTCGGATTTCCAACATCTTGTTTGTTTTGACACCTTGTCACGTGACTGTTGGATTTTGCATACTCATTAGTATTCATCATCGTCTGCCAAAGATGGGCGTGTACACAGGATCAGTCTCGTCTGTGTTTGATTATTTCAATTCACATTGTATTTTCTATAGTGAATATATATATATATATATTTTTTTTTTGATCTTACACATGTGATATACATATGGAGAACCGTGTATGGTCTGTGTCAATCTTTAAGAAAAATGTGCAGGACCCTTACTGAATCATTTTGGCATCAAATGGTATCAATAGAAAGTGAAGCGTATGGCAGCATTAGTCGTTTAAGTGTGTGTTGTTGTGAGAAAACGAGAGCTCGTCCCACCGCTCGTCCCACCGCTCGTCCCAGCACAGCAGCAGATGTGTGTGATGTGTAAAGGCTCTGGAGCTGGAACCCGGCCCTGTGTTTCTCCAAGCGCCGAAGCTCAGGCTTAAATTTCAGTCGAGGGATTCTGAAATCAGAGTTTGTTCTGCTCTGCCATTAAACACACCATCGCTGTTCAAACTGCTCGCATTGTACAAAAACATGGCTCTACTTAAAATACCAGAGCAGTCAGCTGGACAGAGCTTTAACTCCATGAGCTCGCTTTATGTCTCCTTTGTTCACTCCTAATGAGTGCGTAAGTGCTCCCAGCTCCTATAACAAGTCCACTTCTCTGTTTACTAAGTTTCCTTTTATTAATATTAAAACCTCCACTCTGACACGGGCGCTGAGTAAACACTGGGGTTTATATCCTGTGGCCTACTTGTGCCACTGTTACTCGTTAATTTTGCCGAGCGTTCTCTACGAGCCTTTACAAGGCAAAGAATCTCTACTTTTATTCCCCCCCCCCCCCCCCCCACCAAATATTCCTTTAACTAGCGTTTGGCGCTGTGTGTTCCTGAACCGCACGCTTAAGAGGAAGTCGTTATTATTGTGTCTGCAGGTTTCCAGGAAAAGCTCCAAGTTCCTGGACGTATTTCCCAGGATTTATGATCACATGCACATATTAATAAAAGACTAAATTATTATTTATGATTAAATATTAACGCTATTATATTATAATATAAACACTAGTTGTACAGTATTAAAAAGTGTATTATAATTAAAATCGGCATGTTTGTGTAATTTGATGGAAAAAAAGGATTTTTATGATAATTATAGTATTTGTATTTAAACACACCAATCAGCCATTGTAACACGGCCACCCGCGCGAAGGGCAAATCTGTAGACAACTAGGCAGGTTTATAGGCAGGCAGAGCAGCGGATGGCCGTGGTTGCTAGGCAACCCCGCCATGTTGCTAATCAGAGCAGACGCGCTACACCTGTCGTCCGGCAGGTTATTTAAACCCCCCAGAAAAGTGAAAAGAGAAAGAAAAGAGGAAAGTGAAAATTGGAAAGACAACAGAAAAGTGAAAAGATGAAGAGAGGAGGAAAGAGAAAACTAGAAAGAAAAGTGAGAAGAGAAAGAAAAGAGAAGGGAGAGAATTGAGAAGAAAGGTGAAAAGTTTAAGAAAAGAGAAAGCTGAAAAGAAGCCTGAAAGATCCACAATGTATCTCGCTAGAGATAAATAAATAAATAAATAAATAAATAAATAAGCATTTATTCACAAAAGGAAGGGGAGCATATATTTAGGTTTACATGCACATGGTTCACAAGACACTCCTCGTTCTTTAGTTGAGTTACATAGTGGCGTAGAAGCGGCATTTCCTTAGCACTGCCAGGTTCTTGCCCTAATCGATTAATCCCCGCCAAAGAAGACATAATCACCCCACGTCTCAACACTCCCCTCTAATTGCTGCGTTGGCACTCCGACTCTTAACGACAGTAAACTGGTGACAGGATTATGGGCACCCAAGGCTCAGCCAAGGCTCACCAAGGCTCAGCCAAGGCTCACTCAAGGCTTAGCCATGCCCGCAGGGGCCAAAGGCCAGCACCGTTCAATCCAATCCCACAGACAAGCCGGTGCAGTATAAATCACTGAGAAAAAAAGTCAATCTTGGCCACGAAAGAAAGGTACCAGAACACCCAGTGCACACAGGGCCCAGCACGCAAAGAGCCCAAGGCCAACGACCCCACCTCAAAACTCCCCAGACCCTGATCCGATTGAGTACCCATGGGATACGCCAGACAAACAAGAGGCCCTGCTTCTCATCCCGCAGCACCAAAAGGATCCACTGCTAATAGCCTGGTGCCAGACACCACGGCTCACCTTCAGAAGACTTGTGAAGCAACGCAGTAACAACGTAAATGTAAATGTTTTGCCAGTCAACAAGGTGAGTGAGGCTGATAAATGGGTGTATTGCTAAAACATATATAGGTATTGGTGATTCAGTGGTATGTTTCTGTTCTGCCATGTGGAAGGCCCGTGTTCGATTCCCACACACTGCCCAAACCCCAGCCACTGGATCAAGTGCCGGTCCTGACCCCAGATAAAATGGTAGGGTTGCGTCAGGAAGGGGATCCGGTGTAAAACCTGTGCGGTTGTGTGCGGCTCGGATGGTCCTCTGTGGTCACCCCTCGGCAGGAGCAACCGAAAGACCAACAACAACTGATATATATATATATATATATAAACCGTACATAAAACTGTTGCATCAGACGTGATTAGACGTGTTGATTATTTGGATGACAGTTGCCCACCTCAGGAAACATCCAGTGGGTGGTGCTATATACATCACAACACAGGCACGGGTCCAAACATGAAATGCAGAATTGGATCTAAAAAAAACACAAGAGGGTATAAACAGACAAAGACATCCAAGCAGGTGCACACTTTAGGGTAACGGTGCGGTGAAGCTACAGGCTGGAGACAGGACACAAACAAAGGAGCGCGGCAAAGTAAAGGAAAAGCACGAGGGATGAACTTAAAACAAATGATGGACAGGGATGAGACACAGATGTGCAGAGAACAAAGCACGGGACAGGAGGGCAATGGTCACGCCTCTGTCTCTCTCTGTCTCTCTCTCTCACACACACTCTTTCTATTTCTATCGCTTTCATTCTTTTATCTTTAACACCTGGAGGCTTTTTTTCCTTTTATGACGCCTGAACAACAGAATAAATGTATGAAGAACAGGTGCATATGAGACAAAGCCACTGACTGGGAAATCATCAATAACCACACACACACACACACACACACACACACACACACACACACTATTATTTACTAATTTACTTCATTTCAGTCGTACCTTCTGTAATAAACCCTATGCGTTTTTTAATCTGTCTTTCTTAATAGTTCTTGTTCATTTCTTTCTTTTTCTCATTTCCTTCTCCTTTTTCTCATGTATTTTCTTTCTTTTTTATTTTCTTTCCTTCTCTTATTCATTGTTGTGATATTTTTCTTTCCCTGTCCCTCTCTCCATTCATCCTTCCTTCCTTCCTTCTTCCATTTTATTCCAACATGTGTTCCTCATTTTTTTATCGATATTTCCATACTTCCTCTTCTATCCCTTATCTTCTTTCCTTATCCTGTTTACCTTTTTTGTCCTTTTTCCATGTTCCCTTTTTTAAACTTTCTCCCTCCTCTGTCCCTCTTCCTTCTATCCATCCTTCCTTCTTTCTCTGGTCTAACATGTTCAGATCATTATTTGTCCAGTTTATTGCACTGAAGAAAAACAAAAGTACTTTGACCATTTTCCCTGGTCTCTCTCTCTCTCTCTCTCTCTCTCTCTCTCTCTCGCAGAAGCTGAGTTGATGTCGAAAAGAGAAACCCCCCCGGCGGAGGCCACGGCTCTGGAGGCTCTGATCAGAGGAGACGGCTTTCTGGACAAAAGGAGCAACAGCTCCAAGGAGGAAGAGACTCTGCTGGAGATTCAGGTAAACACACACACACACACACACACACACACACACACACGCACGCACATACTGCCATACTCATAATATGTATACTGTATATGTATTATGTGTTTAACTATATACCTAGTTTACGCTTTAATGTTTCACTTCTGAAGTTATTAAATGATTGTATTTATTTATGTATAAATGATGTGTGTCAGAGTCATGTGGTGTTATACTGACCTGAGAAATAAAGTGCAATAAAATAATCTTCCTCAAATCCTCCTCATCCTCCTCCTCCTCCTCCTGCAGAGGGTGCTCGAGGCTGAAGAAAACGGAGACGGTTTCCATGACGACGACGAGTTCGAAGTGGAGACGCCGAAGAGAAAGCAGAGAAATAAAGGCAGGGTGAGAGACGAAAAGTCGAGAAAAAGAGAGAAATATACTACAGCCGATACCGTGCTCAGAATATTCTAATGTTACTAATATTAATATTTATCATATCATTGCATGTGCCATATTTCATGAATCATTTAAAGTTGTTATTATAGCAGTTTACTGGAAAATACGATAACACACACATTGTTGATTTGATCTTAACTGTACTGTATGTTAACAATCCAATGCAGCAAGCAGATCAGTAAACATGCATCCATTTGCTTATCATTAAAAAATAATTCATTTTATTTCATTAAGAGTTTCATCACAGTAGTATTGTTTCATGGAAAATATTTAAATTAATAAAATAAAATAAAAAAAATCACACACAAACAACCAGTTCAACCAGTAGCTGGAAAAGAATGTATTGTCAAGTTTGTTAAACTTCAAGAAGTTTAAATCTACATTATATAAACATGTTTTTAAGCTCCAAATGTAAACATTAATTCATCTTAAATGAACAATAACTCCTGTAAGATTGAATTAAATTTTGTTCAGGGTCGAGGGTCGAGTCGTAAGAAGACGGAGGCGGTGACGGGAGACGATCAGGACAAACCCTACGTGTGTGACAGTAAGAGCTGATCAGCACATAACACACTGAAACATCAGTAAATACACACACACACACACACACACACACACACACACACACACGTTACATGTAAGACAGAGATCATTTATATAATAGATAGATCATAATTATATAGAATGAACATTTTCATCATAAAGCTAACACTAACCTTAACATCAGTGAAAAACATTACAAATATTTTATTTTATATTGTAATAAGTCGTAATAAATTCCACACTTTTTTGTTTTATGTAAAAGTATTATCATTTTATGAGGTTGAGCCAAATGTCTACACAAGGCATAAAAGTCATTCATAAGAAGATGTAATGCATTACTTAATTATTTAATTATTGTTATTAATAACTAATAACTAAATAATTAACAATTGATCGACTGATAGATTAGTCAGTCAGTTAGCTAGTTAAATGATGGTAAATTATTATTTACATTTAGGCATTTGGCAGACGCTCTTATCCAGAGCGACTTACATTTTTATCTCATTACACATCTGAGCAGTTGAGGGTTAAGGGCCGCGCTCAAGGGCCCAACAGTGGCAACTTGGTGGTTGTGGGGTTTGAACCTGGGATCTTCCGAACTGTAGTCCAGACCACTGAGCTACCCCTGGCCTACTGAAAACATATTAACATAAAACATTAAAATACATAGTATATGAATATTGAAATTCTTTTGTTTATTTATAAAAACTTGTATTAATATATTTATATATATTATAATAATAATATGTTAATATTAGTAATATTATATTAATATAATATCATACCTTTTCTCCTTATCCTGAAGTCTGTATAAATGTTTTTGGCTGACTCTGTATATATAGACTTGCTTAGTACTTGCTTAGCAAAACAAAGTTTTGGGGGCGGAGCTACGCATGACATGATGATGTCACTAAATTACCGCTTCACTTTGGCCCAGTCATGTCTGTTACAGGTAGCGGGACAATTTTTCATGCTAAGCTAGGTTGATTGCTAGCCAGCTAGCAGTTCGTCTTGCCAGTCAGTTTATTTTGGACTCAAATTTGCATATTCATGTTGTACTGTATATATATAACCAGATTCTGTTATTTTTAATGAGAATAAACGTCTTGAGATGTATCGAGGTCTGCATTATGAACGCTCTGACTGCGATGCGTTTGATGCTTCAGGCTACGTTTTGTTTCCGTTTCAGCATGGACGTTATCTTCGAGAGCATGTGTCTGCCTGACAAAAAATTAATAATAATAAAAAAAATAATTCCAGACGCATCTTTGAATGAAACTGTATGTTTTTTCTGTCTCTCCTTTTGCTTTCTTTCCTCCCCGTTTCAGACAGATACAAACAAAAGCAAAGCACAAAAAGTGCTGACTCAGGTACACAGCCATGACCATATCTCCTCCTTACTCGTATTTTTAGACGACGCAAATGACAAGGCATGCTGTGGCTTTAGCTGTATTTAGCTGTCTGTATTTATGTAATTTCCGCTGGGGTTTACTAAACCGGCTGTGCCTAACCTCTCTAACGCGATCCTTCCATATCTGTAGTTTAGTTGCTTTCTAAACTCTAGCATGCATGGCTAAGAGTGTTGTTTGCTGTGTGCTAATAGCTGCACTAAATCTAATCGAATCTGTTTATAATCTAGCTCTTAAAGTTTCAGAACTTAACATGCCTGAATTCCACTTTCCATTTTCTATTATTTAGTGTTTACTAGGACTTTACAGAGAGCCAAAGTACAGCTTAGCTCACGTAGCAAACAAAACCGACCACGTCCTACACAATTCAAGCTAATAGTGCAATATTTACAAAAACATATTACCTCGAGAGAAAACTGAAAAATATCTCTATCCAGTTTGCATTCGTTAGCTAACTTACTAAGCTAACTCGCTACTAAGTTTGTTGTCTTGCTTTAAATTACATGACATGTAGCCAAGCTGTCTACCTGATTTATTTACAGTTTTTAGCCTAATGTTAGTAGTTTTCTGGTAACCATACTGTAGCTAGGCTAAAGTGAGATGGAATTTCACCCCAATTACAAGGGAGTGTTGGAGAGTGTATGGAGAGTTATGCCTCTTTTATTACTAGGGAGTGTTATGTCGGTTTTATTTCTTTTCATTTTTATGAAGCTGCTTTGAGACAATGACCGTTGTTAAAATCACTATATAAATAAAATTGAATTGAATTATGACCACACAGTATTATGTCATTCTTGTGGCTAAGGACTGTTATGTCAGTCTTGTGGCTAAGGACTGTTATGTCAGTCTTATGACTAGGGAGTGCTAAATTATTTTTATGACTAGGCGTTTTTTTGTCAGTCCTGTGACTAGGGAGTGTTATGTCACTCTTATGACTAGGGAGTGTTATGTCACTCTTATGACTAGGGAGTGTAATGTCACCCCCATGACTAGGGAGTGTAATGTCACTCTTATGACTTGGGAGTGTAATGTCACTCTTATGACTAGGGAGTGTTATGTCACTCTTATGACTAGGGAGTGTTATGTCACTCTTATGACTAGGGAGT
>JAOVVA010000035.1:11864801-11876121 GCA_028565275.1 Leiocassis micropogon | reverse complement strand
CATCCTGTCTCAAAAATTCCTCATGGACATGTTCCAAAATCCTGTCTTAAAACTTCCTCGTGTCCTCCTAAAACTTGCTTGTGATCCTGACCTGAACCTCCTCCAGGTACCAACCCGAAACTCCTCCAGGGCCGTGTCCTGAACCTGCTCCTGTCTTGAAAGTCCTATGGTCCAGTCATGAACCTTCTCATGGTGCTGCCCTACACATCCTCCTGGCGGTGTCCTGAACCCTTTTCTGGTTCTGTCCTGAAACACCTCCGGGTGCTGTCTTAAGCCCCCTCCCGGTTATGTCCTAAACACCTCTGGGTCATGTCCTCATATGCTGTGGTGTCTGGTAGAAATTCCCCAGTTGAGTGTCAGCTCATCCACACAATTTATAATAGCGTTAAATAACACTTCTGCTGGTGTTACACACAAAGTTTCATTCCTTGCTTCATGTTTCACTCAAACTGCTGCTGTCATACACGCGCCATTTTTAAAAAACCTTTTTATGGCTTTATATTTTTTATATATTTCTCAGTAGACTATTATATTTTGCACATTCTATGTAATTTATATATTTCATATATTTCTATTTTTATTAAATTTTATTGTCACTTTGTAAATCTGTTAATTTGTTTATTTGTTCATTTAATTCTTCATTTTCAATTTTACATTCTTATTTAAAATTTTTATTTTGGAAATTTTATTTTTAGTTTAAATTCTTACTTTCTATCCTATCTTTCCTTTTTAGGTCACAGACAGTCGTAGAAGCGTTTCGCCGTGTATCATACTGCGTACGGTTGTGTAGGTGACAAATAAAAATTGTCATTTTGTTTTAAAAATAATGCTACTGTAATAAGATTTTGCACATTTAACGCACCAGTTGATGTACTTCTGTTGCTAAAATCGCAGCGTAAAAAGCATTCGAACTGGAACTGTAATTCATAGCCTGTGTACGGCTGTTAAACTGAAGCGCGGTTTGACGCATACAAGCTGCATAAATAAAACAAGCTAAAAATAGCCGCGTCCTGAAACTGTTTTTGCTTTAACTATAGAGAAGATGACTCATTGAGTAGCACAAAACAGTACCCTTCATAGAAAAAAGAAAAACCCCAACCTCTAATACAAACACCAGGCACTTTATAGAGCTCGGTTTTCCTTTTCTAAAACGTTCGCAGCAGATTCCCCACCTCCGGATAACATCCCCAGGACCCGAGCGCTTGGGAAGATCACTGTCTCATTCATAATTTATGATGCAACCAGAGAAGTTGTTTTTCCAAAATTATTATGAGTGCCGAGTCCTTTCCCGTGTGTGTGTGTGTGTGTGTGTGTATGAAGGGACACAAATTTGTAGCTCAGTGTTTCATCTGACACACATCTAAGTGCTGAGTCAGGCCCTGGGGAGGTTTCTTTATTGAACCGCTGAAGGCCTTTATTATTTTATGGACCAAAACAGGTGCATCAAACACTAAACATAATAATAATAATAAGAAGAAGAAGAATAAAAACATTACTCTAGCAGGGTTTCGTCTGTACCATAGCAGCGCTGCATTACAATGCCATTCTGCTCACCTTTGTCGCTATAGTCATTAAAAAAAGAAATTGCGAGATAAGGATGAGTAAGGGTCACAATTACCACAGGAATGGATTTTCTTTGACGTGACTTCCCTGGAGCTTGATTTGCATTTAAATGTGTATCAGGATGCAGTCGTTAGTTCCCTGGCAGAGTGAACTGCTGAGCACAAGATGCAGCAGGTTTGCTGCGACGGTGGGAAATGGCACGTATGTGGCCAAGGGTGCCAATACTTTCATCCTGTGCTAAGAAAACATAATTTTGAGTTCAAACTTTGTCCGACAATGGTAAAATATAATAAGGAGTTTGTTGATCAAAAAATAAATAAAAAATTCAAAAACAGCATTGGACTCCTGAAAAACCAGTCTCGGAATTTTTGTGTCTGTATGTCTGTATGTCTGTCCAGCCAGATTTTGTCACAGCATCACACAAAACTGGCTTGATGGAATTTAATGGAACTTTGGCAGTAATTAGGTATTTTCCTGAAGGTAAACCTGCACCATAGATTAAATAAAAATTTTGAGTAGAGGTGAAGTTATGAGCAGTGATGTGTCAGATTAGTGAACGTTTTGGGCTTGGGCAACTGTCGGAGGTAGAACTCAAACACCATGCTAATGCTGCTTTTAAGTGTTTTCCAGTGTTTCTAGGGCCATAAGTTTATATTCATTAATAAAAACTAATAAATAATGTGTTCGGGCGAGGGGTTAGACCACGCCCACTTTGTGTTTAAATCCAAATATATAGAGAGAGATATTTGGAGTAGCATACTGTACAGATAGATTCATAGAGTTACACATCAGATCATTAAAAACTGATTTTCTTTTAAAATTGTGCCATTTTGACAGTCACATCACTTATCCCAAATGTCTCCCAAATAAATAGATAACCAGACAAACAAACAAACAAACAAATAAACATATTAAATGGTCTTCTCATAACTTTAACAGCTTGTTCATTGGAACTAAGAATAACCCTGTATTTATTAGCTTTATTTTTTTTCCAGTCTAGAAAGTGGGCGAACCATAGGGTCTGTGTGTGTGTGTGTGTGTGTGTGTGTGTGTGTGTGTGTGTGGGAGGTGCACAGATGGGCGCTGAACATATTCCTGGACTGCTGGACAACACAGTAAATAAATCAGTAATTATGGGTAAAACATTTCAATTCGAGAAAAGAATAAAAAAATATTACTTGGGAAGATTTCTTCTGTCTTCTTCCTCGCTGTAGAAACTAATCATTTTAACAGACAAAACCTCGCATTTTGGCATGTATTTGGATATCTGCCTGTATATATTGATATATGTTTCAATATCAGGTTTACGTAGGCCAGGGCTCTTCAAATCCCAGTCCAGCACAGTTTGGTGGTTTTTCTGATTCATATAATCTGTTAATGACCAGGTTCAGTTGTGGGATTAGTAGGTGGCTCTCCAGGACTGGAGTTGAACAGCCCTGATGTAATTGTTGTTTAGCTTTATGAACACAAAACCAACATAAAATGGCAAAGTTGACCAAATGTTTCCTTATTACAGCAGAGTTCTATCAGATAGCACTTTAATAAAAGGCCTGTCTTTTAGTTTTGTCAATTATAAATGGATTATGTAAGGGCGGCACGGTGGCTTAGTCGTTAGCATTGTCGCGTTGCACCTTCAGGATCCGGGTTCGATTCCCACCTCAGGAAGGTTGCATGTTCTTCCCGTGCTTGGTGGGTTTCCTCTGGGTACTGCAGTTTGCCCCCACAGTCCAAAGACATGCAGATAAATGGCGTTCCCAAATTGCCTGTAGTGTGTGAATGAGCGTGTGCCCTGCGATGGACTGGCAACCTGTACCCACCTTGTGCCCTAAGTCTCCTGAGATAGACTCCAGGCCCCCGGCGACCCTGAATATGGCATAAAGTGGTATAGACGATGAGTGAGTGATGCAGCGTTCGAGAGGCATCCTCCGGTCCGACATGGAAGTGCCCAAACATGCAGTTCCTTAAATTACCTCTATGCTCTAAAAGTGAGCCAATCCCCGTAGAGCCCCACGGTAAATTGCCCAACTTTACAACAGAAATAAACATGTTTTCAGGCTGGTACAAAAACTGGTTTTGGTCTAACAATATTTCCCATTCATGACGACTGTGCTGGGGTGAATGTTTATATAAAACCATACAATTATGCATAATTAGAAGTATGGCCAATTTGAGTGACAGCTGCATTGCGTATAAGATAAGTAGGCGGTTTTCAAACAACAGCCATTCTCCGCTCGTTTCCGTCCATTTGCTCATTTATTGAATAACTGGGATTTAGGCGGAGTTTTCTCTTGCAACAACCAGATCTCCTAAAGTTATCTGCTTCTCAGAAAACCTATAATAAAAAAAGATGGTTTGTCCAATTCTTATACAGTTCATGGTAGTTCTATTTGTTTTTCCTATGAACATTTTTTTTCCAAAATATATTGTTGCTCCAGAAGTCTAATCAAGACTTCTGTCTCACTTCCTTTCTCTTGACAACGAGCACTCTGTCTCCTGGAAGATAAGAGGCTGTCTTAATGAGCTCTCAAACTGTCCCATCTAGACACACTCTCTCGATGACACACACACACACACACACACACACACACACACACACACCAACCTCTAATCCTTCCATCTGCACTTCAATTATTCATGCATCACCCTGCCAGGACGCCTGGCATTTTCTCCGAGATTACTACTCTGTGTCCGGCTCGGTTTCTCTGAGAAAGATGTTGCGATGTTGTCCAAACACACCATTAAAGCCTGCAGATCGAAAAAACGGGCCATCGGATTACTCGGTCGCCTCACTGGGGCCGACATTTTGACAAGCGCTCACAATTAAACGGAACCTAACATTCAACAGGAATGCAGCGTCAGTGTTAGAATGACCAGATCTGATACCGGATCTCATGCTTAGTAGTGCTGAGTTATCCACTCAAAAGAGGCCCCAAATATTCTGTAATAACTCTCTCTAGGACAAAACAAGGTCCAATGTGCTCCTCAGGATATGGCTTCGAACATGGTAACAAGGGAGGCATCAGAAAGACATCGCGCTGTTTAACGCAGTACCCCTTCACTCAGTCACTCGACTTCCCATCAGGATGGCGGTGTACAGGAACGAGCAGCTCATCTTCATAGTGTGGACCTATTGGGTCACCAATTCGTTCAAGCGATGTCAGAGTAGATTTAGAAATAAATATGGTGTTCCTGGCGTAGCCTCAAAGAGTGTTATTCAGAGGATGGTACGGAAACTGGAAACGACAGGGTCGTTGATCCCTTGTCATGGCGGTGGCCGTCCGAAAATTTCGCAGGACACAATCGGTGACCCGCAACTTTGTCTGCAGAAGCCGCCTATGACATCTATGAGACGCCTCGCACAGGAGACTGGAGGGTCTTATCCAACATGTCAGAGAGCTGCAAAAAGCGCAAAATTGCTTGTGTATCGTGTCACCATCGTGCACTGGTTCAGGAACACGGAGCACCGCGTCGAAATGTGTCTAGCAGAAAACGGAGATCACTTCCAGGATCACATGGAATGCAAACAATTACACATAGGTCACGGTATGTAGTGGTTTTTTTTTTTGTTTTGTTTAGATTGCTTCATCATAGCGAGAGTTATTACCGAATATTCGGGGACTCGCTTACTAACAATAAACTCCTTGTAATGAGTTTCTGGTGTATGTAAGGAATATCGTGAGTGTCTCAGCGCTCAGTGCTCGCTGAAGTGAAGGGCCGTGCTCTCATGGACAACAGTTTCTCTGTCTGCTCCATACTCGCGGATAACTCCAAGTACACGGTTTACAACATCTCGTTTTGTTTTGTTTTTTTAAAGGCCATGCTCTCTATTAAACACCATAAAGATGTTTTATGAGGTGTTTGTATATACTGTAGCAGGTTCTCCTCTAGATATTTTTCACACTTTGCAGTCTGAATGCAAATCGATGGATTGCAGTCTGACAGTGTGGTTTTCAGCTCAACAACATTCAGTAAACCAGGTTAAGTGTCACCTGGTATCAGAGGTTCATGTTGGAGGTTAAAAAAAAGGGTCTGGGTTCGATTCCCGCCTAGGGGTTTGTGGGTTTCCTCAGGGTTCTCCGGTTTCCTCCCACAGTACAAAGACATGCAGATTAGGCTAACTGGCATTCCCAAATTGTCCATAGTGTGTGAATGAGAGACCCTGTACATAGTATTTATGATTCCCTTTTATTAATAAGGAATTATTAAAAATAAAAATAAAAAAATTCAATATTTATAACTGTTACAATCCCAAACACAGAGTGAGAACATTCGCACACGCTGCTTTATTCCTCGTCATCCTCGAGTTGATTACACTCTTATTGTCTGAACTTGTCTATGGACGGAAAAGTGGTGGAAATGAATATTTATGTCAACCCGCAGGAGCGTGTGTTTCAGAAGAAGCACCCGTGCGTACAGTCAGATCAATACCGAACAGAGGAGCATCTATCCTCATGGACGTTAATTGCACTCTTTTAATAATTCATACGCAGAACTGAAATGGGACCTTTTTAAAAGGATCCACATTGTAAGGACGGGTTTCTGATTGATCCAAAGGAAAATGGAAAAGGCAGAGGAGATATGAGGGAGAGATGTGGTGTTTGTGTTAGTTTTGGAAATGTAATAACCACTGCAGAGACTGCAGATGTGGAAAGGGTGCTACAAGCTGGGAGTGTCGGATTTATACTATAAAAGACCCTCGTGGGAGACCTCTAAAGGAGCGACTCGAACATGAATAATATTAACAAGAAACTCCAAGCAGGTAGAAAACAAAGTCTGAACAGAAATATTTCAGAAACAACCAGCTGGGAAAGAACACACTTTATATCTGGGTTACGAAATAATGATTAGTTTGCACTTAATAATAAGCTAATTATTAGCGGCACGGTGGTGTAGTGGTTAGCACTGTCGCCTTGCACCCTCAGGGTTCAGGTTCGATTCCCGTCTCTGTCTGCATGGAGTTTGTATGTTCTCCCTGTGCTTGTGCATTTACAGAAGACTTCAAGCACAATACAGTGATGAGACTCTTAGTCGCAGTAAAACATTTGAACGGTACATGAATGCCGATCCCGGCCGAGGTGGCTCGGAGCCCACTGCAGTCATGCCTGTGACCATAAAGCGAGTGGAATGCCTGATCCTTGAAAATTGATGGATAACTTCTATCTGTCTGAGTGAACTGTACACACAATCATTCACCAACAACACTTACGCATTACAGGAGCTCAGCTGGGAGTTATTCCCACGTGTTTGGGTAAACATTAAAGGAGTTCCTGGGAGGCCAGAGTTTCAGACATGAAGCAGACACACAGTACAATCTTTGATCGAACGTTCTGCATTGATGGTGACCAAGCACTAGTGAAACACTGGGATAAGTGCATTAGTGTAGCACTGGATTATATAGAGAATTATATATATATATATATATATATTAGTTTTTACTCTCAGAACTGTGTTTCTATAAATAAATCCTTGTAGAACAAGTTCTATATACATAGGTGGGGAACACAACTCACTGAAAAACATACAATATTTAAGACGCAGCTGCAGCATGACAAAAAAAATACACAATATACCTTCACAGACTGTGCACTAAAGGTCACCTTCACCCAGATTCCCATCATCCCACCAGCTTGGCTGCTTGTCAAATCACAACAAAAAAATGAAAACAGGCATGCTTCAAACAAACAAAACAAAAAACAGCTCAAAAAGTGATATCTACAGTCTTTTGTTTCTAAAATCCTGAATCTGATTCCTGGCTGTGAGAAAGCTGCAGGCTGAGCTGATCAGATCTGATGGAAATGTCCAGGGTAAAAGTTCAACCTTTTTATCCTGCGGCTTGAGACAGATTGGACACCTGATCTTTCTTCTGACCGCCGTGGAATATCACAAAGAACGGGAGGAAGAGAAGGGGGCTTGAGGTGAGGTCGCTGACTTTTAAGTTAGAACATGGTGTAATATTTGGTATATATATAAAGTTTCTCCTCATAGTCTGGTGTAGGAGTGTTTTATGGAGTGTTTATTGGATGGAAATGATCCTGATCAGGGTTGCGGCGGATCTGGACTCGACCCTTTTCCCCATCCTAGGAACATTAAGCATGAGGTGGGAATGCATACACACACATCCCAATCCAATACATGAGCAGTGAATGAATGAACAGACGAAGGATAAAACTGTAGAAACAAGAGAAAATCTTAAAGGTCCCATATTTTACTATTTCTTCAACGGATAAACACAGGTCTCAGAGCTCCTCCAAAGTGACCTGAAACTCTCTTCATTTCACTCCTCTGTCAAACTCGCTGTTTCAATGTCTATGTAAATGAGCTGCTGTTTAGCCACGCCCCTCCAGAGAATAGCAGAGCTGAGCAACAAGCCAGGGGGAGGGGCTCTTCTTATATAGGTCACATTAGGGGGGAAATCTAATTGGCTTGTTTAAATACTGGCCAATGCAAAAATGGAAAAGGAAGCAAAAGCAGGGGACGGATAAATGTTTGCATATACAAACTGGAGATCCATCCTAATCCCTAAACATGTATTAAAAAGTGAATTTTGCAGAATAGGTGCCCTTTAAAGTGTCAAAGGTATATTTTAGGCAGTAAAACCTGATTTTGGCTCATTTTTTGTTCTTTTCTGTTTTCTGTTGGCCAGAACTCAGCCACACCACCATGAGAAAACGAGTAAGAGATGCTCACACACACACACACACACACACAAAAACAATTTTGTTGTCAGTGGCACACTACCGGTGTAAAGGTGTCAAGCTGTATTGTGTAGCCCAAGCTATTGTCACCCAAGTGTGAAGGTGCGAAGTGCAAAAAACAAACATGTTTTGCAGTAATGGATTTAATTTGGTGTTATTGTGAGTTGTTCATTTATTTATTTATTTATTTATTTTGTTCGCTTTGTGAGAGGCACGATTCACCCAAACCACCCAAAAAGTTCCAGGTATGAAACATTCCCTGCTTACAAAAGTCCAGGTCCATTTCAACTCGAGATGCCCAGACCTGGCATCACCAAAACGAAAGTAAAATAAAGTAAAATAATATAAAATATTGTCTTGATAATATGAGAGAGAAAAAAATACATTAAATCTAATGATGTTACAAATGAAACATTGGGTTCAGGATTTTTTTTTTTTTTTTTTTTTGAGATTTGAATGTTTCCAGTACACAGTACGCCCAATGTCCACTTTATCAGGAACACCTGGATATTCATGCTGTTATCTAATCAGCCAATCATGTGGCAGAAGTACAAAGTATAAAATCATGCAGATGAGATGCAAACATGAGAATGAAGAAAAAGTCAGATTTTAACCATGGCACAGCTGTTATTTTACTAAGGAGTGGCTTCATTCTGGACACGCTACCATACAGGCCTGATTGGTGGATTGCTGCAGAGATGGTTGTCCTTCTGGAAGGTTCTCCTCTCTCCACAGAGGAGCTCCGACAGAGTGACCATCGGGTTCTTGGTCACCGCCCTGACTAAGGCCAGTAGTATTGCAGAACCTATTTTCAGACACACTGTAACAGTCTTTCAACAAAGAATGGCGCATTAAACAAAAAACACTGAGTGAGTGACAGTTGTGTGGGTGGAAATGTGTTGATAAGAGCTTGGTTTGAGTTGCAAAGAAGGATTATAATAACCCCTATATAATCACTCTTTACGGACACTTGTGAGCAGAAAAGCATCTCAGAATAGATGTCAAATATTTAAAAAATGTAAAATATCATATAGGTCCTACCACGGTCATAAAATAGGAATAAATGGAATACAATGGTAATCACTATTGGCCTCCATGGTCCCTAGTTGGATTACAGAGGTTCCTAGATTTATGGATGGATAGATGGATGGGTGGATGGATGGGTAGATGGATGGGTACTAAAATGGGTAGAAACTCAACCAAACTAGAGGGTTGAAGATAAGGAGGAAAGATATAGTCTTTTTCCAGTCTTCAACAGTCTAGTTGGTGAGTCTGTGCCCTAGTGTCAGATCTGAGGAGCTATCTTCAGCTAAATAATTCACATAGATTTCTTATTTCTTCATATTTGACTTCCAAGGCTTCAGACTTTCTTGTAAATTTAATGTAGTCTTGAGGAATGCAGTAGTTCTCCAGGCTTCCTGAAGGACATTTGTGTTTCTCATAATTTTCAGTCCAGTCCCTGTACCAGAGCAGTTTCAGAGGGATGGGTTGTGTTTGTTAAACCCCATGGTGAACTATTCAAGAATAAAAAAATTAAGGCATGAACCAGTGAGAAACAGGTGCAGATGATGACAGATGACGAGGCCGGTGATTAGTGTACTGCTGATGCTGAATGCTGAGTGGTTTGAACCCGTCAATAAAATATTTGTCTCCATTAATTTCATATAATGTACATCATTTAATTGAATTTAATACAACGAAATGGGAGGCTGGAAATGTTGCACAGTATTGTATGTCAATCGGACATGATTCTTGGATAAACTGCAAATGAGGATCTGCTGCTGAAGGCTCATGTTTAAAGAATTAGAGGTAGCGGAAGTATTTTTCCTTGTTAACAATCCACTCGACTGGAGACTCAGCAGGCGAGACAAACCCGCCATCCCAAAGTGACAAAACCCGACTTCAGTGTAAAACTGAGACTCGTTCCGAATGAATAGTTTTAAATCAGAGCCTGTTGAGTTCCCAGTGACGGAGATGGATGAGGCTGGAGAAGAGATTATTAAAGCCTGGTCCAGGCCACTGCAGTTCAGCACAATATGTGAGGGGTCCAAGCACCTGCTGCTGTTGTGTGTGTGTGTGTGAGAGATAGAGAGAGAGAGAGAGAGAGAGAGAGAGAGAGTCTGAGTAAAGTTCACATTTATTAATCATGTCCTCGCAAATAGCACCGGCACTGTGTGCGCCCTCCGCATCTCCTACCCCGACCTCAAACCAAAGGTTTTGTCACCATCACTGACTCATCGTTTTAAAGTCCAAAGCAAAAGCCTACAGCAGAGGTTTCCGCTTTTGGATTTTATTTTTGAAAAGGCCATATCTACAATACAATCAACCTTACAATGCAATCCGAAGGGATTATATTCAGTTTAGGTTTTTTTTTTTTTATGAAAAAGCATTACCATTTATGGATTTAGGAATGATTAATGTGGTGCCTTATACCATAAGCAGAGCTCGTAAAACCGTAAGAAATTCAGTCTCAGGTTGCAGAGCACGTTATTGTGTGACATTTGAAGAAATACTTTCCTTTCTCTCCTCAATTTTTCCCCTCTATCACTTTGGAAATTTCCTACAGGATCAATAAAGTATCTATTTATTCTATCTGTCTGTCTGTCTGTCTGTCTGTCTATCTAAAGACACAGCATTGTCATGTTACCGAAAAACAGCAAAGCGGAAACTCCTCTACCCCTGACTATGTCTATTACCGACTTAATGGCTGACACTGGAGACTCCTTCCATAAACAATAAACTCCTTACAGAAAACTTCCCCGTGAACAGGTCGTTGCTATAGAATTTATATAAACCTGTGTGAGCAGCCATTCTAGGAATATGTCAGATTTCAAAAATTCGAAAGCACCGTGGTGATGACATATGCTATATTTTTATTGTTTCATGTTTCAAAAGAAGAAACAACAATTTTTTGCTGCGGTTTCTGAATCCTGAGTGATGATATGCTCCATGAGCACCAGCGTGATTAAGAGCGTGCCTCTGATTTAAATTGCTGATTTGAGTTATTTTCAGCACAACATCATGGTCACTGTTTTCACACACACACACACACACACACACAC
>JAOVVA010000035.1:11829882-11849709 GCA_028565275.1 Leiocassis micropogon | reverse complement strand
TGAAATGAAGTTGACCAGACAAAACATGAAATATTTTGTGTTCATATTGTCTGCAATGAAATACAAGTCAAAGTAAACTTAGAAATGACTACTTTCTTTTTTTTTATTTGCGTTTTCCATACTGTCCCAACTTTTTCTGATTTGGGGTTGTAGCATGTTCATATCCTTATCCTTAGCACTTTTCTGCCCTGGTCAAAAAAATAGTTTATAACAGCAAATCGGAAAAGTCGGGCTCCCTGCTACACAGTATTTGGACTCTATTTGGTTCTACAAGCGGTTTATTAATGCAAATCCCTCAAATTTACATTTATTCATTTGGCAGAGGCATTCATTCAAGCTGTGCAGATGAAAGTTAAAGTCCTTGTTCAAGGTTCCAGTAGCAGCTTGACATTAGGGTAATTTAAACTAATAACCTTTCGACCAGTACTCCAGAACCATAAAGCATGCCGCAATAAACACAAAGGTGTTCTCTGCCTCAGAGCTAAGGACATGGAAATAAACCTTAATGTCAGCAGAAGCATATTCAATAGTGTAAAGGATGGTGAAAGGCAGACAAACAAATCTCATTCGTCCATTATCAGAGCGTGTATCTGTTTACAGGCCTGGAGCACTCTCCTTTATCTAAATCTTAACAATGCCTTTTCACAATCTGGTGTTCTTTGTGGCGGAAAAGCTTTTGGCTGACGGTCTTTAAATGCTTCACTGGAAGACATGTTTATTCATTTTTCTTGTATTATTATTTTATTTTTTTGATGTTTCACAAAGTAGCCTACCTGATGGAGCTGGATAGCTTGGCAAAGACAAACGTCTGCACAGCTCATTGGAGCCTTTCAGGTATTTTGCTCTGGATCTCTGTCGGGAATGCAGATTCCTCCCTCGGGGCTTTGTGTGCTTCCTTTAATGGGCAGATCCATCAGAGTCGGTCCTGTCTCACTGCTCATTCAGGTTAATTGTGTTTCTTTACACATGCACGCACAGTCCTTCTCAAAGCCGAGCTAATATTTTCAAAGACATGCCGAGATTCTCGAGAGGAGAATTAGTGTTTCAGACAGAAAGCTGAGCGAGAGCAATTTGGAATTCAGCCTTGTGTTAAAAGCTGGTTAGTTTTGTAGCCGTCAATAAAATAACACAGATAGTTCAGATGCCATCGTGAACGACTTGGAAGCGATTAATAAGGAGACAGTGTGTTGTGTAAGATGATATAATGTTATCAGATGTGTGTTCTTGCTGAAAGTGCTCTCTCCTCAGTACTGCCGACCCTTGGGAATGTGAGAAGACTTTCTTATTTATACCTTGGAATGTGTTTAAACCAGAGAGATAAGGTAAGCGAAATATTCGCTTTTGTAATGCAGATGGCGTCTGTATTATTCGAGGTAAAGTTAAAGCAATGCAAACGCTTTAGGAAATCAATACACTGAGGGAACATCCAACAACGGAACAACACTTGGCCCTCATGTTAAAATTGGACATCCTGTTTTAGAGTACAGTTGTTTGCTAGCGTTTAGAAAAGATCAATCTTAGTGTCAACCAGATATATGGACAAAATTATTTGGCAAACCTGTTAATTATTGAATTGGGGTGTCTCCAACATCCTGTGGACAGCCTTCCAAGAAAAGTGGAAGCTGTAATACTTGGAAAAAGGGGGGCCGACTCCATATTGAAGTATATGTACTTGGATACAATGCCATCCAGTCAATGTCATTGCAGGTTTGGTCAAATACTTTTGTCCCTATAGTGTGTGTGTTTTCCAAAATAAAATAAAAAAATACATGCAAAAACCTTGTTAGACATTAATATTGTATTACCAACAAACATTCCTGTTCCTATAAATCTTTTCTAATGTAAAACCTGACTTTAGGACCTGGGAAGGATATAGTAAAATTCAGCCAATCTGATTTTTTTTCTCTCTCCTGTTGCTTTGTGGTTACTGAACACTAGAGGTTTTGCTAGAGGCTTAAGTTTGTTTTAATAGTAACAAGTATTGAATTTAATTGCTTATTGGGGAGTCAGGAGTTTGAGCCCTGCCACTGCCGGTTCCCCACTATTGGGTTCTTGGGCAAGACCCTTAACCCTAAGTCCCATGCAACCCAAAAGTGGAGACCTGGCAGTGTTGGGTTCTAAGGCAACTTTTCACCCTAACACCCATACAACCTATCCACTGTGTGCAGTGCTGGGCCCAAGCCTGGTTAGAAAATGGGAGGATTGTGACATGAAGGGCATCCAGCGTAAACTCTGTACCTGATCTTGTGACTCTCTGGCGAGTGCTAAAAAGGATAAAACCCAAGGAAAAAATAGTGAAAAAAGTTAGTGCAGTTTATTTACCATTAAAAATGTTATCTAGCATCTTGTTGGAGTCATCACATTACAATCACAATGCAGGAGCTGTTGTAGTTAGTGAGCTGTGATGAATGTGAGACTTTTCTTTTCTAGTTTGCTAGTAGTAGATGGCTGAAGCAGGAAAAAAATTTGGGATTTTTTTTTTTTTTTTTACATTTACATTCATGGGATTTGGCAGATGCCCCTATCCAGAGCGACTTCTTTTTTAAATTTCATTATACATCTAAGCAGTTGAGGTTTAAGGGCCTTGCTTAAGGGCCCAACATGGACAAATTCTTTTAATTTATTAAAGATTTCAAGAAATTTCCCAGAATATCAGCAGTTTCTGAAATAAAAGGATATGCTGTTGGATTTATTAAATTCAACGATCACTGAAGTGTCATTGCCCACTTCATTCAAAAGGAAAGATGGAAAAGCTCATTATATTTAAATAGTTTTTACTCTTATTGGTTGTTTGATAAAAATGGTGCGTAATTGTTTTGTCTTTGGGCCGTGTGAGATGCATTTTGAATTGTTTGCGGGTTTGGTACGTCGTGTTTTGGGTATCCTCGGACATTTCTCCTCTTGCATGATAGAGTATATCTTTGACTGATGATCGGATCTTCACGCACATACAAAAACATTCATGAATTTCTATGTGAATATACAAATATACAGATTTTTTTCACCTAGCTTGAAGAAAAAGAAAAAAAAAAGGCAAAGCAACATGCTGAGGCATTACTACTCCTACAAAAATAATGCTTAATTTTGAATAATATATATTTCGGAGCCTAGACACATTGCAAAACATTTAACAACAGCCAGATGTTCTAAACTGGTGTATGGTTTCTTGCTTCTCTGGAGACAGAGCTCTCTAAAGGTCCGCGTCTGAACTGCACAGTTTGCTCCTGCAGTGGAATGAATAAGCATTTAAAATGATCTACACGTTTATCACCAACACTATCACAGCTGTGCTCTGTGGCGAGAGCTCTCGGGGCCAAAAAAAGGAAGAGGGGAGAAAAAAAGAAAAGACAGAAATGAGACTGAAAGGTCAAGGGAAAGCTTCTAGACGCTGCGGGACAATCGGCCACGCCATCGCCCTCGAGGACACGTGTGTAGTCACATAGAAAAATGGAATTTGTTCTGAATGTTGGCTCTGTTAGCCTTTAGGGTGCTGGACGTTTCTCCTAAGAGCCTTGGGCATATTGTTCACCATCTGGTGCCTATCTTGAGTCACTGCATAGTACTGACAGACCAGAGCAGGGACGGCCAAGTATTACTCACCACGGCTCGTCCACCTGCCGTTATTCAGATCTCAGGCACTGCACCAGGCAGACGAGTCCTAGTTTCACAGGTGCGAATTTGCTGGAAATTATAGGATATAGGATCTATACGATGTACCATGGAATGGTACCATAAAATAATAAGCTAACTGGTGACTGTTGCAAACTGTTTCACTGCCTCTTCATTTCATTAGTTACGGCCGGCTAGCAACACGGGTCCAGTACTGTATATTCCATGTGCTGCTGGGAGACTACAGCCAGCCTTTAAGGTGGAATGTTTTATTGCAGGAATTGATATTGTGAATCAATCAACACCTTCAAACTTGGACCGTTCTACTTGTTTCATTGTTTTTCTTGCATGACATCTGCTTGACTGATGACTGGATCTTTTATGAATTTCTAAGGGAATATACAAATATACAAATATATCATTTTTTTAACCTGGCTTGGAGAAAAAAGAGACGGAGCATCATGCTGCAGCATCACCACTACCGCCCCTTGTATCCTATTGTATCTTATCTTAACCTTACATTATTCATTTCTGCTTTACACATGACCACCCAGTCAGTAAGCATACGCATGTCAGCAGGATCACTAATCATCCCTCATACTCAGACCTTCCCCATGGCAACTCTTCTTCTCCACGAATAACGCTTTACAAAATCTGCTGAAAGCACAAACAGCAGGCATCTGAACAACCTGTTTCCCACAACTGTACAAGAACGGCAAAATCCACCAGGGAGGGATGGACCTGTAAATCCCTGAACAGACCTTCTGATGAACACATGATCCATATTCATAAAGAAGGGAATTTAATTAGCCTGGACGTCGAGCCTTTTAATTTACCCTCCTGGTGTGCTACGAAGCTAATGAATTACAGATTAGAATTTTTGTGCAGATCTGATTTAATGAGATTATTCATTAAACCAGGAGGAGAGACCAAAAAAAAAAAAAAAGAAACGCAATAAAGATGAAATTACACTTTCTGGTCAGACTAGAAATGGTGCACAATGGCGCTAATGAATCAAATTATTGTACAGAGAAGTAAATGTGTGATGATGATAATTATAATGGAAGTACAGAAGAAATGTACAACCATTCGGGCATTTGTTCAGTGGGTCGCGTTTCAGATCTGATTTTTGTATATACAGTACATTTCCCTTTATAAATAATCTCAAGCTGAAAAAAAAAATTAGGATAGCACTGTCTTCTCATCGATCATTCGAAATATTCTTGGATGTTTTTCAATTCTTTTTTTTTTTTTGTTTTGTTTTAACAAATCGTAAAGCCGTCTTGCGCATTAGAAGGTGTTGAGGAATTTTCCGGAACAGCAGCTGTGACATTAAACATTACATTACCTGGAGCTACATTTACACTAATCATCCATAACATTACCAACACATTAACACTGATCATCAATTACACGCTAGTAAACTGGGGACAGGATCACAGCCACTCAAGGCTCACCCATGCCCGTGGGGTTGAAATACCAGGACATCTGGTCTGACTCCACAGAAAAGCCAATGCAGTACAAATCACTGGAACACCAGTGTACTACAGCCTGACACACAAACAGGGCCAATAAAACAAAGACCCCAAGGCCACCAACCTCCCCAGATCCCAATCCAATCAAGCACCCATGGGATGCACTTAATGAACAAGTCCAATCCACACAACCACCCTGCAACCCACAGCCAGGTATTTCAGACACCACCACACACTCCCAAAGGAGTCATGCCCCGGTGGTCATAGTGGTCATCACACCTCCTGGTCCTCTATGGTCTCGTAAAATATATTTTCCACTAACAGTAAATGTGCAGAAAGTTTTCAGTACTATAACACTCTCCGTTCTGCCTGTAAATCTGAAGAGAGGCTTTTTTTTTTTTATTCCCCCTCGGAAGCGGACGGGGAAGGTGGTGCTGTCACTGCATTCACACAGGAAGCGAGACATGCCTTATTGTTCGCTCATATTCCGCGTTCAGGCCTCATTGCTCAGGAAATGAATCTCAGCTCCACTGACAGCATGCAGGACAGAGTTTCAGCTCGAACTCCCAAAATAACCGTGCGCACGGCTGAAAAGTGGCTCTGCACCGCCCCATCTCGCCCTCTCGCTCTTCTGTAAATTTAGACACAGCACCAGGGTGAGCTCACGCGGTCGCAGATCTAACCCTCGGAAATGATGAGAAAAAAAGAAAACAAGCAGACAGCTGATGCACGGGTGGATATCCCCAGTCTCGTCTCACATAAACACACACATACACACACACACACACACAAACACACACCAGAAGGCCTGCAATATGCTGACTCACAAACTCCCAATCACAGATCAAACATCACCTCCAGTTCATCCATGTTTGCTCACGACCAACGAGAGGCCAAAAGCCGGAAGCCAGGCCATGTTAATACGGACGCGATAATCAAACATGACCATGTGTGTGTGTGTGTGTGTGTGTGTGTGCGTGTTGCGGTGAGGCAGATGGTAAAGAAAGCAGCTAAATTTACTCTGATATTTCAAACTCAATGAAGCTGATTCTACAAACAGTCGCACAAGTACAGTACAGTATAAATATTATTTTTTTAACTTTAGATCACTTGATGTGGAGAAGTATTTTATCAATTATCACTACAATTAATTCCTCCTGAAAAATCTTATTTTGGTCTTTTGAAACTGGAAAAATATCAGAACTGGATCTGTGCACTTCGTCAGAACGAGTGAATTCCGTCATGCAAAACAACTTTATCTCAAAACATCGTCTGGCTTCGACCATGCTCATCCACGCTTTCATAACATCCAGACTTTTGGTTTATCCTCAAAACCTCTCATCAAACTTCAGCAAGTCCTGCCGTCCACCCTCTTACTCCGTCCCGATCCTGTGATCACGTCGCCCTGACTGCACGAGTCCTCGACTGGCTTCCTGTTCATGATCCTTCAACAACACGGGTCATTACTAGTAGACCGATCTCCTACACCATCACTCCCTCGTATGAAACCCAGCCGATTCAGACCTTCTTCCTACCTCCGAGGAACAAGGTACCGAACCTGACTTGGAAATAACAGAGGGGGGCGGGTTTTCAGGGGCTGGGGCGGGGCTTGTAGGACGACTTTCTCACACACACACACTAACAGAATCACTGCTGTCTGACTCACGGATTTCATAAATTGTCTGAATAACGGATTACATTTCTGAAAATGTAACTAAATAACTGAGTACTTAAATGACAGACCTACCACGTTGGATCACGCATTACATCAAAAAAGTAATCAAGTCCTCTTTTACTCTGTTACATTGTAACGCGTTACACACATGTTGGTCAGGAAACTTCCATTATAAAAAGCTTCTAGCTGGAAGTTTGGATAAAACTAAAGTTGTGTGCTCGAGTACCTTCTATTAAGGGGAACTATTTTTACAAAAATACATGCAATTTTTGTAATTGAAAAAATATAATGCAATATATTAAATAATAAATTTCCATATATAGGAAACTAGTGCTTATATTTATTAATATATTGCAATATATTAATAAACAATGTATGGATATATACAGTATATATTGCAATGAAGACAAAAACAATTATATTTATACTTATAAGTTTTCTACTGAAACATTATTGAAACTTTATGCATGCTTAAGAATTATACACACACTTTTACTTTGTCGGTGCTCTGATTATGTCTAAAAGTCCATTTTGTTGGAATTACATTAACAAATAAGCATATTGTAAAAATATTAAATAGACTATAGATAATTAAATAGATAATTGATAATCTGAAAAATCTATTTAGTCAATTTCTCAATATATGAAAAGCAATATATTCCTTATGTATTTCTCAATATATTATAATACAGTACAGTATTCTGTATATTGTGAATATATGTTTGAACATGAATATATTTTTTCCTGTTAATTATTAGTTATCAATTAATTATTAGTATCAGTTATATATCATATAACTATCAGGAATATTAACATTATGAAATCTTTTAAATTTAACAGTAGATCAGAAATCATTTAATATATTGACAGTTAATATATAGAGAAATATATTTCCTTTCATAGATAGATAGATAGATAGATAGATAGATAGATAGATAGATATTCATTATTCGATCCATCATCATCGAGTTAAAAGGAGTTTTTGTGCGCTGTCGCACTTTTAATTTCAGAATCTGAAGATTTTTTTGTAAACACAAGCAGACTTTAAGGATTGTTTGCAGACTCAGATGATACACAGGTTAATCATTTTGCACGTGTACTACACTAATTTGCTTTTCTTTTATGGCAGCCTTGGAGCTGCTGAGTAAAGCTGTTAGCAAACGTGTGGAGGTGCACAAAAAAAATATAAATAAATAAATAAACAGTGAGAATGTGGAAGGTTTTGCTTTAACTACAGGAAAGACAGCGACTCAACTCTAGACTTCAGTGTGTTAACCGTGTGTGTTTGTGAGATTGCTGTTCAGCTTAAAAGTAAAAAAAAGTCAAGAGCTCGAACCCTTGCAGCCATACCTTCCTGTAGACGATCATGTTGGGCGAGTCCTCTTCGGGATCGGCCGCGCCCCCCGCCGCCCCCTGCTCCTGCGAGGCCTGAGCCATGCGCTCCTCCTGTTCCCCCTCCACCACGAAGTGACTGCAGCTCGCGGCCTGAAAACGGAAAGGAGAGATCAATCGCATGGACCAGATCCCGGAGAGCTTTCCAACAACGGAGCGCTTTGAAGCCAACAAATTACCCATCTGCAGTCGTTTGATCGCCGTGAATGCCAACAGATTAACATTTCATAAGCTCAATACAATATGGTGGAGAGGGAGCGCAGCATTATGAGCTGATACAGACAAAAGCGCTGGACATCTGCTCGATTTGGACAATGAGTGAGGAGAGAAAATTAATAAATGTATCAATACATTGGGAAAATGTTTAATACAGCACGGACGACGGTTTGCTGTCTATCCGTCCCAGCTGTCTGAAACACGGGGACGTTCTCAGGGCACATTTCAGGGTTTCTTTACCAATGCAGAAACATTGCTTTTATTGCAAGTTATTGCAAAACCACGAGTGACTCAGTGGGTCGTACCTTTATGCACTAGGTCTTTAACCAATAATAACACAGACGGCTTGTTCTTTTTTATTACTTTAATAATTATTATTATCTATAAATCACTTAATTATACAAGATTGAGACAAAAATCTTTTCACTTGTAACTACGCTGAGAGCAGAAATAGACACCCCGCTCGTGAGTCGCACAAAATAAGAGCAGCCTGCAGGGATTTGTGTGTTTTTTTTTTGTTGTTGTGGTCTGGGGGTGTACCTGGTGACGAAGCAACTCACGGAACAGCGTAAACAGAAGGATATTGGCAGTTTATAAAATGTGGAGCGATACCCTAAGGATGGTGAAATTTTCTTAAAGAGAATCGTTACTGGTGACGAGACACGGATTCATCACTACGAGTCTGAGAGTAAACGGCCAGAGAGTCTGGAACGGAAACGTCCTCAATCCTTAATCGACTGAGAACAATCATAAAACCCGACCATCAGCTGTAAAATTCATCAACGCTTACAGTTTTCAGGGATTCTCAAGGGCCAGAAGTATTGGAACATTTTAAAGGAAAAAGGTCCAAGAATCAACAGCGCTCGTTACAGTGAGCTCGTTACTTCTTCTTATTGAAGAGCTGAAGACTAAACTACTGATTAAACACAGAGGACCGAAATCCGAGGGCGTCGTGATCTCACGTGACGATGCACGTCCGCACACTTCTGTCCACAGTGTCGACACTCTTAGGTGTTAAAGCGTTCTCTCTATAGTCCTGATCTCACTCCATCAGACTTTCACCTGTTTGGTCTCCTAAAAGCAGCGAGGATGAAGGTTCACTTCTGACAGCGGTGCATTCGTGGCTCGCAGCTCAGACTCAAACATTTTTTAATGAGGAATCTGAAAGCTTGTTGACAGACGGACAAAGTGTCCTACAGCCAGAATGCAGATCATTTTTGACGCACCTGCTAACATAAATGTCTATGTTTAGACTGACACTATAAAATCTTAAAAATGAAAAAGTCTGTAGTGTCCGTAACCACGTCAAAGTCATGTTGCAATATCTTAACACTTTAACACTTTTTCAGGTTCATGTCTTTTCATGTGAAATCTAAATCGGCCGAGTTTCATCTGAATGACAGTTAAGACCGTTGAAAGATTTAAATTCAAAAAAGTTCCGGATTCTAAAACATGAAAGGGCATGAAATTGTATTTAGCAAATGTGTTTCTTTTTATCTGATTAAAATATAAATGTGTGTGTATATTTACAAAAACATAAGCATGGATCGGGAGATAAGAAGCTTTAAGTATTATGAAAAATTATGTCATTTTGATCCTGTCTAAAAATTCTTTTTTTCACCTACACTAGCACTCAAAAGTTCACCAACACCATGTTTTGTTTATCTCCTGTGTCACTTTAAGGGACTCAGTAATGAATAAAGCACTTTAAGATGTTTTGTACCAGGAAAATCATTAATAACAGGGTTGTAATGGTGACTCAGGATCGTCACACTCACTCTGTACAGCAGAGCGTTTAAACCAGGTCACACTTCACTCTCCATTTTAGTCAATTATTCAATGTAGGGTTACGTCAGCAAATCGACGTGTTATGTCAAGAATAATTTATAGGTTATAGTTTATAGGTTATAGATTTGGGTTAGCACACATACAGTACGCATACACACACACACACACACACACACAGAGCAGATGTGGAGTGTGGAAACCAACACATATATTTTTCCTCCTCATGTTGCAGGATTTTCTCTGGAGACGGCCGATCAATACGACAGGATATAAAGCTTCAGGGCTTCAGACGATGTTGTGGTCGCTGTCTGCTTTTTCCCCCCTTTCCGGTGACTCGGTCGAGCCGTCCGCTACACGATTCATGCTTGTGTGTGCAACACGTACAGTAGGTCTACATACTGTAGATTTTTAAAAGCTTGCTAGCTCACATGATGGAACCGGATTTTACATGGTAGCAAAAAGTGCTTGGTCACACGCATCGCTTCAATGGGAAAACTGACACCTGGACTATCCAGTGGTGAGGTCTAGCTTTGATCGCTATCACTGTTTGTACAACAAACAACCAGGAAAGCGTCCAAGATACAGTGGGGCGGCACAGAGCCCTCACACGATGCGCTGTAACTCATGAACCGCCTTATTACGAACTGGATTCAATTCATCTTTTTCCACAAACTTTCCACGAACATGCCACTCAAAATGAATCTCGGGTGCGTCCTGTTCCCACTAATCATCCTTGAGATGTTTGGAGTCCACCTGTGGTAACTTCAGCACTAATTTCTGCAGCACTAAAGGTCCAGATGAACACCGTGGCCTCCATCATGTGTAAACGGAAGAAGTTTACGACTCCTCCTAGAGCGGGCCGCCCGGCCAAACTGAGCAACTGGCGGAGAAGGACCTTAGTCAGGGACGTGACCAAGAACCTGATGGAGCTCCAGCGTCTCTCTGTAGAGAGAGGAGGTCCAGGGTCAGGGTTCGGTCCCCGCCTTGGGGGCTGTGTGCATGGAGTTTGCGTGTTCTCCCCGTGCTTGGTGGGTTTCCTCCAGGTTCTCAGGTTTTCTCCCACAGTCCAAAGACATGCAGAAGACGTGAAAGTCAGTAGCCTGCTAGAACAGGGCTGCGTTTATTGTCATTGAAGTGAAGATGTAGAAAAGAAACAACATATTATTGCGTAATAATGAAAAGGGGAGAGTCCGGGGAAAGTCGCGTCATAAGGTGGCGACCCTGGGGTCAGACGCTGCTATACAGTACAAATCCCCTGCGGCGGTAAAACTTGTGTATGTTCTCAGCAATGATGTTGATTTTTCTGACACACACACACACACACACACACAAAACACACACACACACACACACACACATGGTGGACAGAGATTAAACAATGAAACACATGAGTTATGCTTTAAGAGAAAGAGCGTCTGGAAAGTGGAGCACAGAGACGATGTGTGTGTGTGTGTGTGTGTGTGTGAGATCCCCTGACTGTGGCGACTCTCTCTCGGATTAGACACTTTCGGTCCCCACCGGGCTCCTGAGCAGCAGCTGTCACGCTCCCAGTGTGCCAGTGTGTGTGTGTGTGTGTGTGTGTGTGTGTGTGTGTGTGTGTGTAATCAAGTGCTTAACATGACAGTAATGAATCCTTTCTTTCCTTCCTTTATGCACTGCTACAGATGGTCTACATTAATAAACCTCCTCTGCGAGGTGACCGCTGTCCTGTTGTAGAGAACTGTAGACTGATCTCAGACAAGAGGAGGAAAAAAAAAATCATCGAGTCCGTTTCAGCTGCGCCATCAAAAACAAATGTATCAGTATTTAACGTTCGTCATGTAAATTTTCCCTTTCAAGTACATCAAAGGTTTTTTTTTGTGATGATGCGATGATGTCACAACGAGTCTCCCAGCCGACAAATCAGCAGCCTCGCTTTATTAAACTCTCTCACACACACACACACACACACACACACACACAGTGCAGGTGCACACTGTAGGACACTCTTCTCTTCCGCAGTTCTCGCTCTCTCTCTTCCACTTTTATCTTATTTTCCATGTTTTTTATCTTTTTCTGTTAATGTCTCTTCACCCTTTCTTCTCTACAGTTCTTCTCATCTTTCATCATTGTCTATTTTCTTTCCTTATCCTCTTCTGCCCTTGCTTCTGATTTTCTTTTCTCTCTCTCCGACACCTCTCTGGATTTGGACCAAAGATCAGAGTATTTCTTTTACTAATGAATGAACAGAACGCCCACGTTCCATCCGTTTGAAATGACACGTGATGTAAAAGTCCAAGCTCTGTAAAACCCTGTCTTCCATCTTTCTTTCTCTCCCTCATCTTTAGTCTGCTTCCTCTTCGTTTCTCATTCACCATTTCCATCTCTTCTTTCCTTCCATCTTTCTTTTCCTCCTCCTCCTCCTCAAAATCTTGTCTTTTTCTTCAATCATATTTATTTCTCCTCGTCTCCCATCCATACTTTTCGTCCATCCTTTTCTCTATATATATATATTTCCTCTCTCACTCATTCTCTATACGGATTATCCAGCGCCTGGAGTCTATCCCAGGAAAATCGGGGCACTTAGCAGGATACACAAGCACACACACACACACACACACACACACACACACACACACACTCCGGGCAATTTGGGTACACCCATTATCCTAATCTGCATGTCTTTGGAAGTCTGTGAGAGGAAACCTCAGTACCCGGAGGAAACCCACCGTTAAGCACGGAGAGAACACGTAAACTCCACACACACAGACACAGACACGAGGCGGGAATCGAACCCGGACCCTAGAGGCGCGAGGCAACAGTGCTGACCGCTACACCAGCATACCGCCCTCGTCTCATCCTTTCAGCCATTATTTTTCATTCTGTATTTCTTTCTTTCTTTCTCTCACACCACGTCTTCCTTCCTCTGTATTTCTTTCTATCCTTTCTTTTCTCCGTCTTTCTGCTATTTACAGAAAAAGGTATTTCTCTTAAAAAGATGTTACACTTTGAGATGGTGCGTTACTGCTGCAGTTATGCCGAGAGAGAGAGAAAGAGAGAGAGAGAGACAGAGAGGGGGGGTGATGTGAGCGCTGGAGTGCGAAGCTCTCGCCTGTGAGGTGATGCACCTGCAGCCAGATGTGCTGCTATTCAGAGAAACGGAAACAGCTGCATTGCCACCAGGCTCTCGCCTCGGCACGCTCTCGAGCCAAACAGATTCTCATAATCATCTCTTAAACCTCGAACCAGACGCCCAGGCAGGTCCTGACCCTGAAACCCGAGGTGTCATTTGGAGCGAAACGCTCACGTATGTCTAAGTTCACAAAACACACACACACACGCATATAAACACACACACACACACATACATCGTCCCTTCCATTTCCACCCCATCCATCCCTCAACTCCTTTCCCGAACAGCTGGAAGTGTTCATTACCTTAGCAACAAATTCCCGCCGTGTGCACTTCCTCCTCCGAGCTCGAGCTCACCTCCTTAGCAACCAGATAAGAGCAGGTTCATGATGAAAACCAGGGGACGAGGGAGGAGAGGACAGGAGAGGACAGAGCGCCTTAGTTCCTCTCACTGTAGGACGAGGACAGCTGCGGCAGTCTTCCCTCCCTCTCTGCGTCTCTCTCTCTCTCACACACACACACACACACACACACACTTCTCCTTCTTCTTCTCCTCCTCCCAGGACGGATGGCAGCGTGGGTGTCCGCTGTGCAGTGTGGTCAGGTAGAGTGGGAAGATCCTGGTGTGTGTTAGAGTGTGTGTGCAGCCGGACGCATGCGAGTGCGAGAGTGTATCAGAGAGAGCGAGAGAGAGAGGGAGGGAGAGAGGGAGGGAGAAGGAGCTAAAGAGGGAGGTGTAGAGGAGGGTGGAGAGAATATGAGAATCTCCCATATGTTTGTCTGGAGAACAATTTGAGAGAGAGAGAGAGAGAGAGAGAGAAGCGTGCAGACACTGGACTGATGATGATGATGATGATGATGATGTCCTCCGGCTTTTCTGCATCTTTTTCTTCCACAGCATCATTTCACAGCTCGAGCTCTAACAGCCGAAGCAGATTAGCTCAGCCAATTAAGCGGCTCGAGGCAATTTAGCAAACAGCTTTAAAAAAAAAAGGTCTATCTAAAAAGGTATGTACAAGAAAACAGAATGGAAAGAATACAAGAGGCGTTCAAGTCAAACCGGGACCTTTGATTTGTACAGAATAACAGAAACCCAGTTCTGAGAGTAAAAACTCCCTTTATTTCTATAGAATCCTCTGCTACACTAACACACTTACAGTATCCCAGTGTTTCACTAGTGCTTGGACACCATCAAGGTAAAAAGTTTTCTCAGGACGCCAGACTGCCCGTCTGATTCATGTCTGAAACACCGGCCTCCCAGGAATTCCTCGTGGAAATGTCTTGGGAAAAAAATGTATTTTCCTCATACAGTCCCTCCCTCACTCCAATTCATTGAAATAAAGTTGGAATTAAACACACGACAAACAACATGGCAGCACGGTAGCGTCGCGGTTAGCGTCCTCACATCTCCAGGGTCGAGGGTTTGAGTGCTTGATGGGTTTTCTCTGGGGACTCCGGTTTCCTCCTACAGTCCTCCTACATGTCCTACAGACATGCAGAGTACTCGAATAGGGATTTCAAAAATTGTCTGTAGAGTGTGTGTGTGTGTGTGTGTGTGTGTGGACATCTTGTCCAGGTGTGTACCCTGCTTTATGGTCGAAGTGTCCTGGGATAGGCTTCCGCGACCCTGTACAGGATATGAGGCACAGAGAGTGAGAGAGTGAGTGAGAAAGTGAGTGAGTGAGAGAGTGAGTGAGTGAGTGAGTGAGTGAGAAAGTAAGTGAGTGAGAGAGTGAGAGAGTGAGTGAGAAAGTGAGTGAGTGAGTGAGTGAGAAAGTAAGTGAGTGAGAGAGTGAGAGAGTGAGTGAGAAAGTGAGTGAGTGAGAAAGTAAGTGAGTGAGTGAGTGAGAGAGTGAGTGAGAAAGTGAGTGAGTGAGTGAGTGAGTGAGTGAGTGAGTGAGAAAGTAAGTGAGTGAGAGAGTGAGTGCTGGGACGGTGTGATACAGCTCAATGTGATGAGTTATATAACCAACAAACACAATGTTTAGTTCTATTGACATTCATACAACAGTTAATTTCGACCAAGTAATCTGATTGAACGTAATGTGTTCCATGAGTGCTGATATAACAGTATAACAGCACTGGAGCATTTATCTACAGGGTGTGTAAAAACTAACCAGGTGTTAAAATTTAGTAATAAAGTCCATGTTTTAAATACAAATTTATTGAAACAAATTGTACATGTACTTTCTTACATAGGACACGCACTCTCACTCTCACATCTTCTATACCGCTTGATCCTGTTTTCAGGGTCGTGGGGGCCTGGAGCCTATCCCAGGAGACTTAGGGCACGAGGCGGGGTACACCCTGGACAGGGGTCGAATCCACCACAGGGCACACACTACAGACAATTTGGGAACGGCAATTAGCCAAATCTGCAGGTCTTTGGACTGTGGGAGGAAACCAGAGAACATGGAGGAAACCCACCGAGCATGGGGAGAACATGCAAACTCCATGCACACAGAGACGGGAATCGAACCTGTACCCTGGAGGTGCAAGGCGACACTGCTAACCACTACACCACACAGGACAATGATGGCAAATCTTTAAATTTCAACATAGGCACCAGTGTAGTTGTATGAGTATCACTCGACATCGCAGGCGCTCTAACCAGAGACATTGTGCTCTTCCAGCCCCACGGTTCACATCCCGCCTCAAATCGGATGGCTGTAGAAACTGTTAAATCCTGTTCTCGCGGTAGGTGATTTAATTAGCGTTGCTAATATCAGGTTTAAGGTATCTGCTTCATTCCGACGTGAGAGCGCTGTGTAGAGTCAGCTGTGGACCGCTAACCAGCACGACTGAGACACACTACACGGTCGAATTAACCACGATGTGAGGCTTGGATAACCAGTCTCAGCTCACGACATGACAACAGTATAACTTTAGCATCAGTGGGTAACTTTTGATTGTCTTTTGATATCATTAAGTTATTTTATTTGTCAAATTTTAGATGGAAATGCCGTGGGATTGTGGGGGAAAAAACTGAATGAATGACACCTCCAGTCCTAATAATCATTAAATACACCAGCTGTCGGTTGCCAGCTGTGCCAGGCGTGGAGGGATATGTGTGGGCGGAGCAAAATAACCGGTTAAATAAATAAACTAATCATAATCTGTTAAAAAATAAATAAATGGTGTTTGTGAAACTGTTGTATAAAAGCGATCTCACACTCGAGGTCGTGCTGTTGTACTGAATATCAGCACGGCTGTGATGCTGTTGTGTGCTGATATTCAGTATGACAGCACAAGCTCGAGTGTGATATTTCTTAAATGACACGTCACACATTTCAGCAGCTTATAGTTCATAGGTTTAACAATATATGACATCCGGGAGACTCCGGAGGCTCTCTTCTTCTTCTCTGTTCTTTTTCACTTTTTCACTTGCTGCAGAAACGATGAACCTGTGCTGCGGTCAGAAAACTAATCAACACCTTCCGACCAATCAGAGCGCAGAATTCAGCATTACTGCGGGATAAACAGATTTAGAGCTTTGTTTAGGAACACCTTGAGTGATTAATTAATGAAAGTTTGGAACAGAAATCTGGATTATAGGTCAAATAAGAGTAAGACATTTTTTCTTTTTTTTCTTTAAAAGGTCCCATTTTTTCCTATTATTTCTTTAACAAGTTAACACAGGTCTCAGCGCTCTCAAAAAGTGTGTGTTAATGCTTCATCTGAAATACCACTCAGATACTACATTTTTTGTACCTCAAACCTTTATTTTCACTCCTCTTCCAAATGTGCCGTTTCAGTCTTCATGTAAATGAGCTATTGCTGGGCCACGCCCCCTCCAGAGTAAAGCAGAGCTGAGAACCAAGCAGTGGGAGGGGCATCTTCTTATATGAGGTCACTTTAAAATGGGAATAAAACCGGCTTGCACAAATATAGAGAATAAGATTTTTTTTTTCATGTTTATTAGCGCACACACACACACACACACGCATACACGCACACACACACTGGAGACCCAGCTGAATGTCTACACATGACTAAAAAGTGATTTTTACATAACAGGTCCCCTGAAGCCACAGCAAGTTTCAGGGGAATAAATTCTGCAAACACGAGCTCGAAGCGCTGAAGCGGCGCTGCCGTGACTGACGTGCATCTCTCTGTCTCTCTCTCTCTCTTTCTCTCTGTCTCTCTCAGGAGACAGCTGGACCTCCACCACACTGACTCAGCTGTGCTTTCTGATCCGTCTGTTTTTCGCGTCCTCTCCACCGGCCACTGAAAGGCCTCACGCCGCCTCGCACACCCACGCCACCGTCCTCCGAACACCTGCGAGGTAAAAGCCTTTATTTTTCGTTTCTCCTCAGGTTCAGATGGAAAGCAATGACGCAAGACGGAGTCGCTCGGTGACGTGACTCACCAAAGCAAACAGCATCGTAAAAAAAAAAATATCGTTAAGGATTAGCCGAGTGTGTGTGAGCGAGGAGATAAGAGCTGATAAACAAACACCTCAGACGGGATCAGCGGCGTCCGATGAGGAAATCACGTACGTCACGTCGCACAACTTACTGTAAACACGGGCCTGCGAGATCAGAGTCACGCCCGGTTCTGTTTCCTTCCTCCGGCGAGGCAGCGAGTCACCCCGACTCAATAAATAAAACAAAACACAAAAGTTTACCAAGTTTTTAAGTTTGAACTTAAATCTAAAAAAAAAATCTACAAATGTGTAGTGTCCGTAACCATGTCAAATTCATGTTGCAATATCTTAACAATTTTCATGTGAAAATTAAATGTCTTTTCATGTGAACTCTAAACTGGCCAAGTTTCGTCTGAATGATGTTAAGATCGTTGGATGATTTGAATTAAAAAGTAACAGACACTAAAAGATAAAAGAGCACGTCTGTGAAGATTCTCATTCATCCAGGTGAGGTTGTCCGAGTCATGTCAACTGGACGACTTCTTAGTTTCACTACGCCACTAATCCATGTAGATTCTTCAGTCCAAGGTAAGTTGAAAAGTTCCTCATATTTAAGTCCTCCAAGGTCAAATGTCCCTCCTCTATCTGAAACGGCTCGTCACATGAACAATAGAGAAGGTGAGAACAGGAGGGAGGGTCGTTAGAGAATAGAGGGGAGAGAGCTGTTAGGAAGATAATAGAGAGAGATTAGAGAGAGTCAGGGGAGTCCTTAAGAAACTATCAGCATCATCATCCTGCCTGCAGACAAAGGAAGATGCACCATCGTCTTGAATACAACAGATTATCAAAACAAAGTCGCAGAACTTCCAGAGGACCATCACACCTACAGTATAGAAAAACTGAAAAGAGACCCTACAAGCCCCTATAAGAAAAGGCGATAGATCGTTTAAAACAACTGTAAAGTGACTTCGACAAGGTCAAGGTGACCTACTGTACTGTACCACCGCCTGAACCCTGGAGAAACCACTCCATGCCTTCATGGACTTCCCAAGATATAGCCAATGTTGTTCCGATGTCGTTTCATCAACATCATTGTAACCTTCCCATCTGTAAAGTTGTTAAATAAACATCACTACAAAGTTCTGGAAACCAAAAATTCCTACATTGTGAAATGTATTCCATTTGTATTTAACAATCCTGATGTAAAATAACAAAACCACGCCACTGTTAAATTCTTGATTCTGATTGGTCAGAAGATGCTGTTAATCGTTTCTATAGCAACAGTTCCTTGAACAGAGAACGATTGACGTCAAACTAAACATCAATGAGTGATGGTTCAGAAGTTAAGCTCTAACTAAGTTTGCTTTTTTGTTTATTTTTATTATTATTATTATTATTATTATTATTATTTTTAGTTGCCTGACAAGTTGCGTTTTTTGTTTTTCTCGTTTTATTACAATTAAAAAAGGAAGGAAAAAAAAGAGAAGCTGGCGAAGAAGCGACTGATATAGCGTCTATAAGTAAAGAGGTATAAAACGTAATTTAATTAGATGAACATTTTTGGCAAATTTAGTTTGTATATTTTCTCATTTCCAAATTTCACTTCCACTTAATTTTTCTAACCAACGCTATAATGAAATCAAAATCAGTCTTAAAGCAGCATTAAAGCTCCAAAATCTTCCCTCCAATAAAACTCGAGCGTAAACATTTTAAGGCATTCTGCTCGTACGTTTTCATGCTATAAAATCTAAAAAGCCTGAAATGCCAGAAAGCGGCGTTTCCTCTGATCGCCCTCGTTATTGCCTCGCTGTCGCAGGTGAAGTGGATTCATCAGGACACAGTCCGGGTTCCTGCTCGTGCACCGTGTTTGCTAAATTGGATGGCGAACCAGGGCTCCGTCTCGCTCTAAAGTGTTCCACATGACTCAAAACCATCTCGTTACTTTCTCTGTAACCGAGCCGTCAGGGAGACAGATTTTGCCGAGTGTGCTCATTAGTTTATTTGAAGCACGTGCTATAAGAGAGAGACTTGTGTGTATAAACAGGAGTTATTATAATGCAGTAACTCAGTCTGAAATGTCTTACAGCTCGGAGAAGACTTATCTTAACGAGTAACACACCAAACTCCACTATGGCCAAGACCAAAGAGCTGTCAAAGGACACCAGAAACAAAACTGTAGACCTGCACCAGGCTGG